>JZSA01003701.1:0-62628 GCA_000956155.1 Cotesia vestalis | reverse complement strand
TATTATTATTATTACTATTTATTATTTAAAGGAACTAATGGCTTAATTTTAGGTTTTAAATTATAAAGTATTTAAGTTAAAGAACTTTCATCAATATATCGTCCGTAAAACTAAAAATTCTTTAATCTTTACTGGGTTAAATATTGAAAGCATTATAAAGTAGTATAAGTATGTTGATGAGGAAGTTTTTATAAAAAATTCTATTTTTACGTGGAAAATTTTCATTTTTCAACGTTAAATTTGTTGACTATGAATCACCAAATCGGCTGCTCAATTTCAAAACACAGTAACTGACAATTTTGAGATTAAAAAAAATTTTTTTTATTAAAAAAAAAAATTGCGCGCCAAATTGATAGAAAATTTGATTTATGAGTAGAAAATACTTGAATCTAAATATTTTCAAGAAAAAAATACTTGAAATTAAGGTCTAAAAGTTATAAAAAATGTAGCAGTACTAAAAAAAATCAGGTATAAAAATTTTGCAGCTACTGTGTTTTAAAATTGGGCAATTTAAACATACTAATTTTTTTAATTTATAAAATTGTGAAATTCATGATTAATTTTTAACCGTCTAAACCCTTGAAGATTATTATCTATCTTTCCATAAAATGAAATGTTTTTCTTTGTAACATTTTCAGTTAGTTTTTTATTAATTGACGATTATGATATTTATTTAACGCGTAGATTGAAGCTCTTGTGTTAATATAAGAACGTATTACTTAAAAGATATTTATTTTAAGCTAAACATATTTCCGTATTTAATTTTTTTAAATTCATATTAAATATTTACTTTTTGGTCAAAATACATTTGATAATTATTATATAAATTATTTTTACATAAGCGTAATAAAATATTTACAATTTTATAAATATTATTAATAATTTTCGGTTTTAATTATTAATAATAAAATTTTTAATATTAATAAAATAAGAAAAAATATTTATAAAATTTTGATGATTCTTTTGAACAAGTAAAATACAATGATAGCTCATAGATTAAAATCAGCTCATTGATTTATCAACCAGGCACCTAGAAATCAAAACAAACTCATTTAAAAATCAATTATTATAATTTATATTTATTATAATATTGTATATGGCAGCAAAATAAAATTTGCAGTGAACGTTGCAACTCGCAGCAACGTGAGATGGTATTAGTTATGTATGGTTTTACTTGCTATGAACACGCGGATGTTTGCTGATGTGCACGTGATCCAGTCGTGAGTCGGTGGCAGCATCGACCGCTTAACTTCTCCTTCTCTGCTTTTTTACTTTCCGCTTATATGCCAAGCACATATATGATTTTATGTTGTTTTGTTGGAGTAAATCTCTAACAATTAATTTTTTCTTGGAACAATTTATATTTTATATAAATTCAGCGATTTTATTAAAAAATAATTTAATTACATCATAAAAAAATAAAAAAAATTTTCTATTTTCAAAATTATTTATTATTCTAATCAATTTACAACTTGAACTTGTTTACAGTCTTCTATTATGTGTAGCCTTGAGTCTCCCGTTTTCCATCGCTGGAAATAGAAAATAACAGTGATGGATTTTGTTTAATATGATAAATAAAATTAAATTTTATTCAATTGCGTATTACGCTTATTTTAACAAGAATAAATCTAATTTATTAATTTGTTTATTTTTCACCACATTTAATAAAATTTAAATAATTTAGCACATATTTAATAATTTTAAAAATTTTATTACAAATAAATTATGGCAAAAAAAAAAAATAAATTTCAATTTTTTTAAAATAAATTTTTGGAGCAAATTTTTTTATATTTGATTAAATATAATTAAAAAATTGTTCAGTGACTGCTAACATTAAAAAGAAGAAACAAAACTAAACTTTTAAACTATTACATTATTTTTAGATCCATGTCGACGACTTATGACTAAGTTTTAAGCTTTGTAACAGAATAAAAATAAGTTTTTCAAATAAATAACAATAATATCACAAAGAGCTTAAAGACTATTGTATTTTTTATCATTAAACTCTACTGATATTATTGAAAAAGATAATTATTGATAACTAGTATATGATCCACATTTTTTCTTCTTAATTGAATTTCAATTAATAAAACCATACATTATTAAAATAAATTTCTTCATAGGTTGATTAAAATACTTTAGATTATCTTTTTTAAATTAAAAAAGTTATTCTTTAAAAATTCAATTAAATACTACTCATTACTTTAAAATTAATATTATTTCTTCCGCTTTATCGTGAGAAATATTTAAATATAGATATTGCTTACAAACTTTTTTTAGACTTATGAATACTATGCATGCATGAAGTTGAAAAAAATATTCTGCTAAATATGATAAAACTAACAATTATTGTGTCAAGGTTATTTTAATATTATTGTTGCTATCAATAATACTTGCATTTCATAACACTTTGTTCAATTTTTTATCATTTAATCTTCAATTAAAAACAATAATATTATCAATTTTCATTTTTATGTTTATGCCTTGGCTGTAAACAACAATTTTTTATTTTAACTTGAATAAGATTTTTAAAAAGTAAATATATCTCAAAAAAAAATAAAATTATGAAGTTGAATTTTTTAATCAAGCGTAAATTTTCTTAAATTAAGAAAATCTTAAGGAAGACTGAAAATTTTTTGAACGAAGTTAAATTTTTTAAGCCAAGAAAATTTCTTCTTGCTCCAAAATAACTTCAGTCTTCCTTATAATTTTCTTGGTTCAAGAAATATTTTTTTTCTGTGCAGACACTTGATAATTTTTTGATTTTTCTTTAAAAATAAACTAAGCATAGAAAATTCTTGATAAAAATCTCATTTATAATTTTTTAGAGCTTCTAAAGATGAAATTTTTAATTCAAATTTTATTGTTAAAAAAATTCTTAAAATTGCCTGATGTCTCTCAATTTTAGTGTCATAAAAAATCGCGGGTATTTTGAAAAATTTGAAAAGAGTAATAAGTAATGAGTGTACGTGTTTTTAATACTCAGTACACCTATAAATATAGTATCTTTAGTAACACGCGGCTTACGAGTGTTCATCCAGGTTATCCCCACTTGATCTAACTGTTTTCCCCTCTTGGTTGTTATGAATACAGCACGTTATAAAGACGGAAGAAGGTTGTTTACTCCAGTTAGTCAATTTTGCTCGGCTGTTCTATGAAGATTCTTCTGTGTTCAGTTTTTCTTTAAAGTTGTTATTGTTTTGCTTATTGAAATTAAAAATTTCTTTTCTATACATATTTAAAAAAAAAAAAAATAAACAGTTTGAAACGTCAATATTTACAAACAATTATTGTATGTCTCAGTAAAAGTTGCTTGTTAAAAAGTTCACAACTTTGAACAAGTTAGAAACTTTTTTCCCCATTGTTTTTATTTACTATAACACATTATGCCTGTTGAGATAGAATCGATTAACTCAGCACACATTGCTTCAAATGGGTAAAATATATAATTATAATCAATATATAAATTATTTTATAATTTTTATAACAATTAAATTACGGCAAAAAAATTGATAAATAGAAATTTAAGAAAAAACTAAAAATGACATTTTTTAAAAATGATTTTTTGTTAAATAAAATTAAAAATTGATCAAGTGATTGCTCAATTTAATGTTATTTAATAATAAAAATTAATTTAGCAGATATTTGATAATTTTTTAGAATTTTTGCAACAAATAAATTATGGCGAAAAAAAAAAAAATTGACGTAGAAATTTTAAAAAATTAAAAATGATTTTTTAGAATTAATTTATTTGTTAAGTAAAATAAACAATTGATTAAGTGACTGTTAATTTTAATGTCATCTAATAATAAAAATTAATTAAGCAGATATTTGATAGTTTTTGTAACAAATTAATTTTTGCAAAAAAAAAAAATTGACTTGTAAAAATTTTAAAAAAAGCAAAAATGATTTTTTAGAATTAAATTCTTTGTTAAATAAAATTAAAAATTAGTTTTAAAAATATTCTTTGTTTTTTATGTTCATAGCGAAACAAAAAAAATGAATAAGCTTTGTCGTCAACTGTCAATCGAGAGTCCTAGCGTAACCGGACGTGACTGCGTCTTCAGTTTTGACGTCCCTGTACCAGATGTACCGATAAAAGGTGCGAGGATACGCGTAGTTTGTGCCGGTGCTTGCTATCATCCAAAACGATCACCAAGTCTAGGAAGTTTAACATCAGTATCAAGTGCAAGCAGCCTTGCAACTGAGACTTCTGTTGAGGGTGATTTTCCAGTGATACTCCCTCATTATGGTGTTAGAGATGCTGCATTATTTCCCGGCTATGAAGTTGCTGGTATCATTGAATCTCTTGGATCTGGAGTTACAGATGATTGCAACTTTGTCGTTGGTGATCGAGTAATTTTGTATCCGTTTGAGGGAATACCTAATGGATACGTTGAGTACCTAGTTGTTCATGATCTCAAGTATCTAATTAAAGTTCCTGAGAATATGTCGCTCAGTATCGCAGCAATGTTGCCAGCTGGAGCTTTGCTTGCTATGAATACAGTTTTTGCTGCTCACGAACACGTGCAGGTAAATTGCTATTTTTAATTTATAATATGAATAAGTGTTTCATTTTAAAACAGGTTTTTTTTTCAACTGCTATTTGTAAATTTTTCTCCGCGGAGGATTAAATTATCTAAAAAAAAAAAAAAAAAGATTTTTTATAATTTTTTTTATTTTCAATATTTTTATTGCAAAATTTTATAATTTTAAAATTTTTAAAAATGATTTTGAGACTTTACTATTTTAAAAAAAATAGCTTTTATTTGAGTACCCACATGCATTTTTGATATATTTTTCATATATACATATATATATAAATATATGAAAAATTGATGTGGGTACTCAAATGAAAGGTCTCGATGAGTGTAACATCGGGATGAGTTTATATCTTTAAAAATGTCAATATTTCTCAAGATAAAAGGTAATCTCTTAATTATCTACAATGATAAAAAAATCATTGAGTCCGTAAGAGATTTAAAATTCAGAGCTCTTATTTAAAAAAAAAAAAATTAATTATTTTAACACGCATATTTCCGAGCAAAAAAAAAATTTTTACTTCAAATGAAACACTCTAATGTATGAATATAAATAAACATTGATATTTTTTTCAACAGCAACTTTTGAAAGAACGTCCGGAAGATCAAGTTTGTAAAATTCTAATAGTAGGTACAGGAGGACTCGCTCTGTGGACACTTAGAATAGCTGCGTACTACTTTAGTAATGTGCAAAATAAAGTTACTATTACAGTAGCATCACTGAGAGATGATGGGTTACTAATGGCCCAAGAATTTCAGCAGTAAGTAGCTTTACTACAAATAATATTGAATTTATCATTTATCATTTATCATTTATCATAAAATTTTAAAAATATAATTGATCTACAGAGTTAACGTAGTTGAATGGAACGAGGGATTATACGAGAAGCAATTAATTGAGCGTACCATGGACGCCTGTCAAGGGCAAGTAGATGTTGTGATCGACTATGGGACCACTTCAAGAAGTCTTCATCGTAGTTTACAATGTCTGGGTAAAGGTGGTGTAGTTTTTGTGATAAAAGAAGTAGCTGACCGTCTTTTACCTAAATTTAGTAAACGCGCTGACGAGCGCCAGCAAAATATAAAATCTATAGAGCCGGGTAGTCTTGACCAACTCAGCGAGCTCGTACAGTTAGTTGCAAGTGGGAAAATTGAACCGCCACCTCACACAGTTTACCCTGCTGAAGAAGCGATGGACGTTGTACATAAACTTTGTCATTCAGAAATTCAGGGTAGGGCAATTCTTCGTTTTTACCCAGCAGACTAAATACTAACTCATTGACGATAAAAAAGGGGCAAAAAATAATTAAATACAATTTATTAAAATTTTTAAATCGATTTAAAAATTTTCAAATCGATTAAGCATTAGAGATATGCAAGAATACTTAATTTAAAGTAAAAAGATAAACTAAGTATCGAATGAGTAGTTTGACATGACCTCTAAAATTGTTTGACATCGCTTATTGTCTGTTTTTATAAATTTCTAATGCTTTAATAAGCAATGACAAAATACTCATCATACAATTATATACTTATTTATATAGCATTTGATATAAATCATTATTAAAATCTTTACACTACAAATTAAATGAATACATAATCAGGTAGTTTCGTATTTACTATTCGATAAATAATTATAAATTATTGATAAAAGTTCGATATACCCTCATTCTGTATAACAAAAAATTTACTCACAAAATTAATAATAATTGATCACTGTCAGATTTAATTATTTGAAATATCGTGTAAAACAAGAGATGATATTCCAAAAATTTTGTTCAAGGATTTTTTATTTAAACTATATAATGGATGATAGAAAAAGAAAAATGAAAAATTGTATCAGGCAATTGTGAAAGAAGACAAGTGTTTAGAAATCACATCAGTATTTTTAAATTGTGTTCCGTAATGGAAATGCAAAAACACTAACTATAAATATTTAACACAAACTCGATGAGAATAATTTAACAATAACGTATAAATTTAACTACGGGAGAAGCTTTTTTCGTACTTTACTGTAATCATAGGTGAACGAGTTTACTGTGAAAATTTATTAGGTATTACTAATATGTTAGTGAGTTGTATGTATATACATTCAATTTTTGTACTTATAGAAGACTGTTTGCTTGTATTATAATTATTAATTAATGATTTTTTCAAAATAATGGTTGATTGCCTTACCAGCAACGGCTACAGACTGTGTGTTATTAATTGTATTATAGAAATTATTACAATAAATATGTTTATTAAGAATCTATCATTTTTACTTATTGTTTATTCGGAAATAATTGTTGAAATTAAATTAAATATTTGTGAATGTGGCGATGATAGATAGATAGATAAAAATTTTATTTCATCCTAGGATTCTAAGCTCCTTCAGGACCATTAACAATACATTAAGTTAATAATCTACAAGTACACATTATGATAGTACATTTTTTTTTTTTTCAATTTTACTATTAAAATGAGCGCGTTTCAGAAGCCACAAGGGCGTCTACCGGCAAAAGGTCCCGGTGAAAAGCCATAAGAACGTACAAAAAAATTTTTTTTTCGGGAATTACTTATTTTTGTATGAAACGTGTAGAAAAGCAAAAAAAAATTTTTTCTTCAAACTAAAAATTTTTTTGGACTTAGAAAAAAAAAACAGAATTTTTATTATGCGCCCTTATGGCATCTGTAACGCGATATTTATTTTTATTTTGACTAAATTAGCAGTATAACAGTACGAGAAGTCCATTTTCAGATTTTCCAATCTCGATTCAAATTTTTCGCTATATCCGAACTCGCTTCGCTCGGTCGGATAACTACCTCGGTCTTGATAGAATGCGCCTATAGTCTCAAACTCGTGACGTCTCTCCACGCCGTCAGAATCTCTATTTTTGCGCACATGTATCGAAAATAACTATTTCGGAATTATATTTTCTTTTCACAATAAAACTGCATTTGAAAATATTCATATGATTTTTGAGAAGGATTTTAGAAATTTGCTGCTCGTAAAAGTTGTAGGTAAGCAAATCCTGTTTTCAATATCTAAAAAAAAAAAATGTTTAATAAAAAACATTCGAAAATAACTTACACTTATTGAATTGATTTTTTTAAACTTACTTGAAGATAAGTCATAAAAGACAGATCAACGATTCCGCCTGCGCTAATTTTTTGAGGCTGTTGAGACATAATTATAATCAAATTATAATACTGTCTTGTATTTACTGGAGTTTTATACCACTCAACCGAATTAAGCTTTTCCCCTATACTCATAAACTGTTATAGATTTATTTTAGAATAACTATTTCATTTTTTTTAGCCATAACGTGAATATATAAATATAGTAAATACCTGAGCCTCGAGAAGTTCGCTAAAATAGCATACTATGAGTACGTTTAAACTCAAAGAAAAAAATATCATGATATAAGATGTCATATTTGCGAATTCCTTTTTTTCTAACATCTAAAATTTAATTGTTTGTAAGTAATAAATATTAAATCATAATGTAAATGGCTAAATTATATCCATATACCCTTAAAACGCAAAATTCATCGATACAAAGAAGAATAGAAGAAGCACCAACTTCGATTAGGCATAATTCAAATATCATTTTTTTCAAAAGTTTATTTGAAAATCTAAAATAAATAAAAATTAATTTACAACACTGTAAAAATAAAATTTCTTTTGAAAAATATGGAAATTTTTGTAACAAGAAATTAATTTTCTGGAAATTTTCAACAATTTTATTTCTTAGCTGAAGAAATCAAAATTGTTGAAAATTTTTAATAAATTAATTTCTTGTCACAAAAATTTTTATTTTCTTCTGAAGAAATTTTTTCTCTCAGTGCATTGGATAGAAATATTTACAAGATTGAAAGTGTCGAAACTTACTCAAGCACTCTGACGTGACGACTGATTGTAAATGACAATTTTGCGTAAGAGAACTTTTTTTCTTTGGAAAAATTATTTAACAATGCATCGAGTTGACTGGTAATTATTTGGAGTTGGCTGCAGGCATGAGTAACCAAAACTATTATTAAATTACAAGAGGTGATAAGAATTGTATAGGTAGATAACGCAGTTATTTGATGGAAAACATAAGTAATTTGATAAATCGGAAATGAATCGACGTCAAATACACTATTGTATCCAGGAAAAACAACTATTCGTTTAGAAGTATTTCGATCATCACGATTAAATAGAAGAGGAATCACATGAGGCATAAAGCAATTATATAACACACAGCTTATATACATCAACACTGCAAATACGAAAGTTATGTTGTTACTCATGCTTAAGTTGTTTTCCATAATATCTTCTTCTTCCTGATTTCCAATCATACTCCAATCATCAACTATATGTTTCGTGAACTTTTTTATGGTGCTGAGACGATATAGTATGGATATATATTTTAGAGTTGTTACAGTAACAAACACGACTGGTGCGAGTAAATCCATTTGGTCATCTAGATCGGTTACGTCAAAGTACACATAGATAAATCTAAAGGACATTTCCCATACACCGATAGCTACAATAGTAACTGACCATATAAAAGACACTATTTTTGTAATTGTCAATGATTCAGTTATTAACGGTCCAATTCCTAATAAATTTAAAAAGAAGTATGTGTATTTAACAGCTCGATGTTTATGACAATTTTTATTTTTATCTGAAAATATAATTTCTCCCTGATTTCGCACCATGATACTGTTTTGTTAAAATTTTTTTCACATCTGCTTATGAAATTTAGTTTATATCTCGCGATTGTAAATAAAAAAAAAATAATAATTTTTATAAATATCCAAAGAAGAAACGTTAATAAATAACTAGAATTATAAATTTTTTGTAAACTTAAGAATATAATTCTAAAGTGCTCCCTCTTTGAGGTATTTAAATTATGCATACATTTTTCATAAATCCTCAATATGGTTTAAAAAATAAAGAAGAAGTACTGGTGTCATTTTTGATGAGGCATTAAAATTCATGCAGTTTAAATCGATTCAAGTTTATAATTTATTTAAAGTACTCAGTACTCATTCTCAAGTGATAAGTTTCTAGTGCGTCCATACTTTTAAATTTTATACATTATTCTTTTTTATTCTTCATATTACGATGTTTAGAAGAAACGAAAATAATATTTTTTAGTATAAAATGTTGACGTTAGAAAAATCGTCAATGAAATATCGAAAAGTAATATAAATTGAACTATTATATATTGAGTAAGTAATTTATATTTAAATTAATTATATAAAACTAATCAATATTGTTTTGTGAGTGAATTAATATGTATATTAGTTATTGGCGTTTTAAAACTTATGAGGAATAGTAAATACTTCAGACGTTCGGAAGATATTCATCAGGCAATTAAGTCTTTTTTTATGTCAATAATTTTTCAGTACAGAAGTTTACGCTGTTATAAATTTTATTTTAATATTGTCTCTTCTAATATTAAAATATTGTTAAATAGTTGACGGTGACGATTACGAAGACTTTTTAGCGCTGAAGGGTTTAAAAATTTTAAGATGCGAATTTGTAAGGACTAATTCATTTATTGATAGCAAATAGGTACCATCTATGCTTTGGCCATAATTTGGTTATTGGATTCGTACAAATATATATTACCTAATCCGGATAGATTTCGACAGTTTTTCACGATTTCAGTTTTGCTTATGCTATATGCTATGCCGACAAACATTACAAGTGTATTTTTGGAATTACATTTTTTTTTTTTCACAATAAAACTGCATTTGAAATTATTTACATCATTTTTGAGAACGTTTTAGATATTTGCTGCTCTTAAAAGTTGTAGGTAAGCAAATCCTGTTTTCAATATCTGAAAAAAATGTCTTCTCTTTAATTTTATTACATAAAGTGAAAGCTTATTGTAAAATACATTAAAACAGTAAAATAGTTTTCACTTATTTTATTGATTTTTTTAAACTTACTTGAAGATAAGTCACAAAAGACAGATCAACAACTCCACCTGCGCTGATTTTTTGAGGCTGTTGAGACATAATTATAATCAAATTGAAATACTGTCTTGTATTTACTGGAGCTTTATACCATTCAACCGAATTAAGTTTGTCCCCTACATTCATAAACTGTTTTAGATTTATTTTAGAAAAACAATTTCATTTTTTTTACCCATAATGTGAATAAATAAATATAGTAAATACCTCAGCCTCGAGAAGTTCGCTAAAATAGCATACTAAAAGTATGTTTAAACTCAAAGAAAAAAATATCATGACATAAGATGTCATATTTGCGAAATCTTTCTTTTCTAGCATCTATAATTTAATTGTTGTAAGTAATAAATATTTAATTATAATGTAAATATAAAAATTATATCTATATACCCTTAAAACGCAAAATTCATCAATACAAAGAAGAATAGAAGAAGCACCAACTTCGATTAGGCATAATTCAAATATCATTTTTTTCAAAAGTTTATTTGAAAATCTAAAATAAATAAAAATTAATTTACAACACTGTAAAAATAAAATTTCTTTTGAAAAATATGGAAATTCTTGTAACAAGAAATTAATTCTCTGGAAATTTTCAACAATTTTATTTCTTAGCTGAAGAAATCAAAATTGTTGAAAATTTTTAATAAATTAATTTCTTGTCACAAAAATTTTTATTTTCTTCTGAAGAAATTTTTTCTCTCAGTGCATTGGATAGAAATATTTACAAGATTGAAAGTGTCGAAACTTACTCAAGCACTCTGACGTGACGACTGATTGTAAATGACAATTTTGCGTAAGAGAACTTTTTTTCTTTGGAAAAATTATTTAACAATGCATCGAGTTGACTGGTAATTATAAGAAAATTGTTACCTGTTGTTTCAATAATTCTCCAATATGACAAAAAATGTAAATATTAAAAATAAATGCCACTAATAATATAGAATAAATCGTTAAGCCAATTTGATTATTATTTTTCCAAGCCTGTATAAAAATAAAATTTTGCATTTTAAAACAATTAACGGAGAAAGATTGATAAAATCTATTTTATCTTAAAAAAATCTTGCGATTAGGAGATTTTTTTAATTTTATTTTTTAGTTTTAACATTTAAAAAAATTTTTTTTGGATAATTTTATTCTTTTTAATTAAAAGATTATCCAAAGAAAAATATTGATGCTCTTCTCTTCAAAAATTAATAATTAATTATAAAGTTTTTTGAACCAAGAAATTATTAATTAAGTAAAAGTATTTTTTTTTTAGTGTAGGGAAATTTTTTTAAAATTTTTTCGCATTAAAATAGTAAATATTTGAATATTTACCAATAAACAATAATATTCATCCATGCAGATAAATAAAGTAGCTGCAACAACTTCAACTAAACACACTTCACGCAAAATTTGCTCTGTAAACACTGATAATCTGTGAAAAAAAAAAAAAATAGTAAAAAACAAAATCTAAAATGAAATTCCTATTTAAATCTTACTTGATAACTTTGTTATGACGTTGAATAATTGCAGATATACTTTGGTCAAAACTTTCATCATTAGTTTGATAGTTTTCAAGATTCTGGAGCTTTTGAATAATTATTTCGATTTGACCGCAAATATGAGTGACTAAAATAGCTCCAAGATTACAAGTGCTAACCATCATAGTACAGACAACAACGCCCATTAAAATGTGTGATAAGTAAAAAGTTTCATAGACAGGAGACTTTTGAGTGTTGAAAAAAGGATCAAACACTGATGTGGGATAAAGTAACGGGCGATCTGATGAATTACGTAGTAAAGTTGTCGGACTGCCGGGTAAAAAGGGGGCAACCGATTGATGAGAAACTCCCCCTCCATACATAACGATAATACAAAAATAAGTTACATTATTTCCTTTTTTTGCATAATTTACCATAATTTCCCAATCATTTTTACTTGTTGTCATTTCCCAATCTTTTTGAATTTGTTTAAGGCATTCTTTAATATTTTTCAAGTGGTAAGTAATTGCAAAGTACTTAAAAACACACGCTACAGAAACTCCTGTGGGACCAAACAGAGCTATTTTCACATTGACACTTTTATCGTACCAAAACATGTGATAGAAAGATGGAATTATTGCGAAAAACAATGTAATGTAACAAGTAATTTGTATTACCGCAGCTAAACATAATTTATTCCTTGTTAAAGTATAAAACATAAAAGGCCATAATCCAAGAATATAAAATAACCATCGTGTGTGCTTCACGTAAATTTCTACGTCGCTCCGATTGTTATTTTTTGGCGTTAAAATTTTTTCAGTTTCACTTTTTGATAAAGACATATTTTTTACTTAATAAATATCGCTAATGATAATAGAATAGATTTATTTGTTAGATGTAATGCGCAAGTCAATAATAAATTTTTTATGTTTTATCTTGTAATAATGCTCTTACTAAATTAATTAAATGAAGTTGCATTTATAAATATAAATGCAAATTTATTGATGAATACCGTTTTCTTTTCATTGATTTTGATGAAAAAAATATTAAATTTTTTCTCATAATATTGTCAAATAAATAATGGTATGACTGAGAAATTACTATTGATTTTCACGGATTTATTTATAACTTATATCTAATTAAAACTTAGGGTATAGGAAGGCGTAGTTTTTTTACACCTGCACAAAGTCGCAATACGAAAGATAAATTATCTTACCATTAATTAAGCTTTTTGTTGTTTTTATTTTTACTGTTGCTTTCAAGACGTTGAAGAAATAAGTTTTCCTGGTTAAAAAAAAAATTCACGGGATTGACAATGTTGATTTTCCAAAAAAGAAGTTCGAAACTATTGAAAAGAGTTCAAATTCTGTTTTTTTTTTTTTTTTTTTAATTTTAAAATCGTTTTTTTAATCAGGTTTTAATTTAATACTCAGGTAATATATTTATTGAAAAAATGATTGATTTTGTCACCTCTAATATTTTATATGTTTAATAATTTTTTTTATTATTCATATATTTTTTTACCAAGGTATAAACAGTAAGTTCTTATATTTTAATATGTATATAAAACGAAATTTATCGATAAAAATTATGTCATTGTCCTTCTCCACTCCGAAAACTTATGTTCTACGAACTTTTGCCAAAACGAATTTATTGGTGCGTGTTCGAAGCTCTGAGAATTTGTAAGTATGCAAATCCAGTTTTAATGATCTGAAAATATATATCAGGTGAAATATAAAAAAACAAAGTTATTGCAGTTTTATGTTTTTCTTTTAAAAAAATGAGAATTTCGAAAAAAACGCTCTTTTATGAAATAGATAGTTAAAAAATCTATTACCTCACAGAGCGTTTTTTTACAAAATTCTTTTTTATCTATAAAAGAATTAAATAATATAAATTGTTGAGAATAATTATTTTTTAACCAGGATAAAAAAAATTTTGTGCAATAAATTATAATGTAATTGATTAATTCTTACTTGTATGTAGGTAATATAGGATAAATCAATTATTCCCCCGGCACTTATTCTTTGTGGCCGCTGAGACATATTAATTATGAAAATAAAATATCTTCTTGCGTTAGATGGAATCTTGTACCATTCAGTCATGTATAATTGATTTCCAACTTCAATAAACTTTTGTGGGTTTTTGTAAAAAAAATTTGTTGATAAAGCTGATGTAAAAATTTTATACTTAAAAAAACAGTATAGATCTATACTAAGAAAAAATATTTTGCAAAAAAATTTAATTGCATTAAATACGCGATATCTTTAAGCTGAAGAAAAAAAATTGAACTTTTACGATATACTTGAGTTCAGAGAGATAATATGAGCTTTGTAGCTAATTTAAGGGACTAATTGAGACCTAAACTCTTTTTTTAGCACTTTTTATTAGCTTCTCTGAACCCGAGAAAAAGTTTGAGCTCAAATAATTTTTCTGTTAATTAAATTTTGAATTATTCGGTTTTTTTTTAATTTTTTTGAGTTTAATATTTTGATTACATGCCTACATTTTTTGGTAATTTCCATAATTTGCTACCTGAGAATTAAGAAGTTCACTGAAGTAACACAATATCAATATATTTAAGCTCAAAGCAAAAAATAGCATAATATATGGTATCGTATTTGCG
Source organism: Cotesia vestalis (assembly GCA_000956155.1). Taxonomy (NCBI): domain Eukaryota; kingdom Metazoa; phylum Arthropoda; class Insecta; order Hymenoptera; family Braconidae; genus Cotesia; species Cotesia vestalis. The sequence goes on along the minus strand of JZSA01003701.1, from coordinate 48,050 downwards.
ATGTCTTGATTATCCAACATCTACAAATAATAAATAATAAAAAAAAAAAAAATAAATTCTAACGAAATTTCGTGCGATTAAATATTTACTTACCCTTAAAAAACAAAATTCATCTATGCAAAGAAGAATAGAAGATGCACCGATCTCTATTAGACAATATTCTAATAATGCTTCTCTAAGCAATGTTTTGGAAAATCTTAAATAAAATATTGAATAAATTTTTTAATTTTGTACTTGATGGATTAAATAAATAAAAGTTTAATCTAATTTAAATTTTCCTTTAAAAAAACTCACTCAAGTACTCTGACATGGTGTTGAACTGCAATTGACATTTTTTGGTTCGAGAATTTGGCTCCTTCATAAAAATCATTTATCAACGACTTAAGTTTAACAATAGCTATTTGAATTTGGCTATTTGCATGAGTTACTAAAATTACAGTAATGTTACATGTGCTGACAAGCACTGTGAAACAAAAAAAAATAGCTACAGCGTGAAAAAAAAATGTTATTTCATAGAACGGAGAAGAATCAATCAAACTAATGATATTATAACCAGGAAAAATTATTAATCTCTCAGAAGTATTTTGATTATTATTCCGAAATAAAAGTGGTAGTACGTGAGGCATAAAAAAATTATACAATGTGCCACTTGTATACATAAGTATTGAAAATATAAAAGTTATGTTGTTGCTTATTTTAGTATTTTTTGCCATTATTTCTTTTTCTTCTTTATATTTTGTTGCACTCCAATCAGCCCTTATGTGTTCTATTGATTTCATTATTGTTTTATGACGATAAACGATAGCTATATATTTTAGTAATACTACAAAAATGAACGCAATAGGTGCGAGCAAAGTTACTTGCTCATTAAGATCTGTTGCATAAAAATACATATGATAACACCTAACAAATAGTTGCCAAATAAACATTGCACACACAATAAACACATGAATAATAGAAATTAATTTTTTTAAATTTAACGATTGAAACATCAGCTGCCAGACTGCTATTATACTCAAAAACCAATACGTGTATCTTAATGCATTGTGCATATTTGAAGTATTTGGTCTTCGAGTATGACTCATTTTTTTTAGGTAACAATTCATGTTGTAGAATAGTATTTTTTGATAGCTGTCTAGTATTTTACTGCTTTACTATCTTAAATGGGGGGTAGTTTTTGCGCTTGCGTGTCAAGTAACAAGAGAATATTTAACTGATAAATGAAGCAGATATTTAATAAATGAAAATCAATCAATTATAACAGCGTATCGATAAGAAGAGTAGAAAAGAATATAATATATGTATAATTATCATGTTATAGTTGTGAAAGAAGTTAATGTTTGATGGAACTATTACTTTACAAGCAGTTCAAATTAATTTTGAATGTGATTGAAGCCATTCATCTTCCGATAGGTGAACTATCAAATATTAGAACTTTAAGTGTCGAAATTATTTGTAAAAAAATTTTTGAAAGAGTGACTGCTTCTGTGTGCGCATGAAATTTTACCAAAATACATTTTTATATTATTTAAATCATTTTTGTGGTAATTTCAAGAGTTTATACGGTTAATTATTTAATTTATACTGCTGTTTTACAGGATTTTCTCAAAATAAATTGAAAATAAATAGTTGAAGTGTTTTTATATTTATTAATTGTAAATTTGTCACTATCAAGAATTCCAAAATTCTTATAAGTAATTAACATTTAAAAAAAAAAATTAAATAAAAGGGATTCTCTTGAAGACAATATTTAATATTAATTTTTGAATGAAATTTTATTTATTCTGTAAATTAAATGAGAGTTAAAAAAAAAGAGTTGAAGAGGTTTCGCGGTATTAATATTTAAAAAATACTTATATATAAATTTATTATATTCTAAATAACTTACACAATCTACTAAACTTGTGGAATAAAATACAATTATCACCAAAATTAATTTTAGGTATCATCAATAATTTTTTTTTAAATTTATTTTAAACATTTGAAGCTTTTAAAATTTGTAAGTATGCAAATCCAGTTTTGATAATCTAAAAAATTTAATAATCTATCAACATGTTTCTAAAACGATTGGACCAATATTGCAAATTCTAAAAAATTTACGTAATTTTATTTTCGTAAAAAATTTTCACACAGTATTCTCAATAAAAAGAGTAATTTTTTTTTTTTTCAAGTAAAATAAATTAACGGAAGATTAATTTTTCTTACTTGTAAATAAGTCATGTACGACAGGTCAATGACCCCACCGACGCTTATTTTTTTAGTTCGCTGAGACATATTTATTATTAAGATTAAACATTTCTTTGCGTTGAGTGGAATTTTGTACCAGTGGGTCATGTAAAGCTGTGTTCCAATTTCACTAAACTAGATTGAAATTTGAAAATTTTTTGAACATTTTTTCAGTATTTCTTCCTACATTATTATTACAATCGGTATTTTAGTTGCGATATGTTTTTACCTGATAATTGAGAATTTCACTGAAGTAACATAATATCAACATATTTAAGCTCAAACCGCCGAATATTATGATATATGGTATTGTATTTATGATGTCTCCATTTCCTAAAAGCTGAAGATAATATATAATATAAAATAGCACCATTCAGCTACACCTGAGATTGAAGGTAGATTTAGTTATCAGTGCACGATAATTTAAGGATGAGCAGTATCAATATTATTTTCAAATTATTTAATAGTTTACTGGCAATATACAGTCGAAGAGATTAAAATATGTGAGCTTAAATAAATTGCTTTAGGATAGCAGTTAATTTAATTAAAATTAATTTTTTCAACTCGGGAAATTACTAATTATTTGATCTTAATTTATATTTCTTAGTAATGTAAGTGAATTTTTAAATATAATTTATTATACTGACTTATTGTGTATCAACGACAGAATCTACTTTCTGCTTCAGGTGTGGTCGAATGGCTCTTTGTTCATTATGCAATTGTTACAAAACAATCTCAGGATTTTTTTTCTTCGTTAAAAAATTTTCGTGAATATAAAACTTCAGCTACAAATTTTTTTTCTGTGTAAAAAAATTAATTCTTAACGTACCCTTAGAGAAGAAAATTCAGAAATGCAAAGAAGTATAGTAGTTGCAGCAATTTCTACGAGACAAATTTCAGATAAAACATTTTTGAGAATTTTGTTAGAATATCTAAAATTATAAATGATATTTTTATGTTCAGTCAAATAAATACTTAAATTTAATTTTAAAACTTACTGAAGTACTCTATCGTGATTTCGTATGATAGTTGACATTTTTGCGTATGAAAACTTCACATCCTTTATTAATGAATTGAGTTGAACTGTAACTATGTCTATCTGGCCGTCTGCATGGCTCAATAAAAATACAAGTAAATTACAGGTGCCTACGAGAACCGTGTAACAAGACAATGCCGCAATAATATAAAAAAAATATGTTATTTCATAAAACGGAGATAAACCAAATATTCTCATAATATTGTAACCAGGAAAAATAATTAGACGTTCAGAAGTTTTTTGGTCATCACTTTTAAATATAAGTGGTATCACATGAGGCATTATAAAATTATAAAATAGTCCGCCAGCGTACATGATTACCGAAAATATTGAAGTTATTTTTGTACTTATTTCGGCTTTTTTTATCATAATATCCTTTTGTTCTTGACACTGTGTTATACTCCAATCGGTATAAATATGTTTTATAGATTTAGTAATAAAATTACCGCGATAAAGAAGTGATAAATATTTGAGTAATGACACCAAAATAAATAGCGTAGGGCCCAGTAAAGTAACCTGATCATCTAAGTCGATCGCATAAAAATATATATGATAACATCTAAAAACTATTTGCCATACAAGAACAAAAATAATAACAGATACGTGGATGATCGTGAATATTTTTTTTAAATTGTAATTTTGAAATAACAGCGGCCAAATTGCAATCATATTTAAATAACAGTAGGTATATTTGAATGCATTGTACACGTGTAAGTTATTTGAGCGACTCAGTTGGCTAATTTTTTCAAAAGATCGATTCATATTTCACTGTTCTGTAATAAAGCGCGCTTTATAACTCATTTAAGTGAATTTTATTCTTATGATTGTATGGTATAAAGATTCGCGCTTGCGTGTAAAGAATTACAAGGCTTTTAAAACAGTAAATTCATATGATATCAATAAATAATTGTAAATTTTTTATTAGCTATTTATGAAAGCAATAATAATAATGAGATTTCTATAATATATCACAGTAGTAATAAATTTTCCGTGGAATTAAAATTAAAGTTTAAGAAGAATTAAAATAAATTAATGCTAGTTTTTAAATGAGACGGGTTCTTTGTCTGGAAAGGATCGAAAGTTCTTAATAATTAATTTAACTAAATGTCCGTATGCTTAATTTCAGTCTGGATGAGTGCAGGTGTTTTATGAGTGTCTTATTATTTTTCTCAAAAGTTAAATATTAAATAAAAAAAAAAATTTGTTTTAAAATTTTGGTAAAAAATAAATTGAAAACTTCTAAATTTAAGAAAAATTGATGTGATAATTATCTCTTTTTAAGAATTTCAGAAACAAATACAAATGGATGCGGCTATACAGTTTGACAATTGGTATTTATTGTAATTTTCACACTAACATTTTTTTATCGACTCATTTACACTACACTAGGTTAAAAAATTTTTTTACAGTAAAACAGAGATTAAATATTGATTAATTTAAATTATTATTATTATTAACATATGGTAAACAAAACCAAATTTATGGTTCTTTTCAATAAATTTTGATAACTAACTTTGCATGTCTGAAGCTCTCAAAATTTGTAAGTAAGCAAATCCGGTTTTAATAATCTGGAAAATTTTAATAATCTATTAACATGTTGTTTTAATTATTGAATCATTATTGCACCGACTAAAAAAAGTTTACATAATTTTTTTCGTGTTAGGACTTTTCATTCAGTGCTCTCAATGAAAAGCATCACTTTTAAAAAGTTAAAATAAATTTGCGAGAGATTAAATCTTCTTACCTGTAAATAAGTCATGTACGACAGGTCAATAACACCACCAGCGCTAATTTTTTTAGTTCGCTGAGACATATTTATTATCAGGATTAAATATTTCCTTGCGTTTAGCGGAATCCTGTCCCAGTGGGTCATGTAAAGCTGTGTTCCAACTCCAATGAACTAAATTTTAATTTTTGTGATTGAATTTAAAAATTTTTCATTAATACACGTTTTTTAAGGAATATATACCTGAGAATTCAGAATTTCACTGAAGTAACATAATATCAACATATTTAAACTTAAGCCAAGGAACAACATAATATATGGTATGGTATTTGTAAAATCTTGCTTTCCTAAAAACTACAAGAACATGATAAGTAATAAAAATATTTGATTTATAATTTAGAGAGAAGAATTAATTTGAACAAAAAAAAAATATTTTTCATTTGACTTGAAAGAAGAATTCCATTGAATATATTTTTTCGAAAGTAATTTTTTAAAATTTTTAAAATCACTTTCCTAATTTTACATTTGTTTTTAATTAAAAAATTTTTTTTTTTTTTTTTGTCATTAAAAATATTTATTTTCAACTCCGAATATTTTTTTTTCTGTGTATAAACAGTTGATAATTTACTTACTCTCAGAGAACAAAATTCAGCAACGCAGAGAAGTATAGTAGTTGCACCAATCTCCACAATACAAATTTCAGATAAAATTTTGTTGAGAATTTCATCGGAAAATCTTTAATAATATAAAACACTCTTAAAAAAAATTAAAACTTAATTAATCATGAATTTTCTTTAAATTTAAAACTTACTGAAGAATTCTGACATGATTTTTTACAATATTTGTCATTTTTGAGTGTGAAAATTTCACTTTGCTCACATCATTTATCAGTGAATTAAGTTGGACCGTAACTATATCAATCCGGCCATCAGTATGAGTTAATAAAAAAATAATTAAATTGCAAGTGCTCACAAGAACTGTGAAACAAAAAAATATCGTGACAATATGAAAAAAGTATGTTATTTCATACAACGGAGATGAATCAAATATTTTGATAACATTGTAACCAGGAAAAATGATAAGCCGTTCCGAGTTATTTTGCTGATCACTTTGAAATAAAAGTGGTATTAAATGAGGCATTACAAAATTAAAAAGCAATCCACTGGCATACATAAGTAAAGAAAAGATTACAGTTATTTTTCTATTCATTTCAGTCTTCGTTATCATGATATCTTGTTCTTCTTGGCACTGTGTCACACTCCAATCGGTATATACATGTTCGATAGATTTAATAATATAATTACTGCGATAGATAATTGCTAGATATTTAAGTAACGACACCAAAATGAAAATCATAGGGCCCAGTAAAGTAACCTGATCGTCTAAGTCGATCGCATAAAAATATACATGGCAAGTTCTAAAAACTATTTGCCATACGAGTGAAATAATAATAACCGAAACGTGGATGAGCGTAAATATTGTTTTAAAATTGTAATTTTTAAATAACAGTGGCCAAATTGCAATCATATTCAAATAACAGTAGGTATATTTAAATGCATTATACACATGTAAGTTATCTGAGCGATTCAGTCGGTTAATTTTTTCAAAAGATCGATTCATATTACTCGGTTCTGTAATAAAAGGCTCTTTATAACTCATTTAAGTGAATTTTATTTTTATGATTGTATGGTATAAAGAATCGCGCTTGCGTGTAAAGAATTACAAGGCTTTTAAAACAGTAAATTTAGATAATATTAATGATAAATTATAAATTTTTTATTAGCTATTTATGAGAACAATAATAAATAATAAGATTTGTTAATGTATTAAAGTAGTAATAAATTTTCAATGGAGTTGAAATTTAAATTGAATGAGAGTTTAAAAAAAAAAATTAGCGCTTGTTTTAAAACTAGTCTGGTTCCTTAGCCTGGAGAGGATCGAAAGCTATCAATAATTAATTCAACTGAATGTCTGGGAGCTTACGTCTCGATGTGTGCATGTATTATGTGAGATTTTTATTATTTTTCTTGAAAGTTGAATTTTAAGTCTTGAAATTTAATAAAAAAGTTGGATTTTTAGTTTCGTAAAAAAAAATTGAAAAATTTTCCGAGTTAAAAAAAATTTTTTTTTAGCTTCAAGTTCGAGACGCTAAGGGGTCACCAAGTAGTTACTTGTTAAAAAATCAGTGTGTATTGTGTTTAGCCCTAAAATTAATTTCCAGAAAAGAAAAATTTTTTTTTATAAATTATTACGATAATTTATGAACAGAAATAATTAATTATAATTTTTAAATTAAATTAAGGTCTATACTAATTTAAATTTGGTATTTATAGAAAATAAAAATATTAATCACTCCAAATTTTGAATAAAATTAGTTTATTGTTTAATTCAATGAAATCTTTTTAAATTAAAATCAACATTATCCGTCAATTGATGAGAGAAATAATATCAATAAAAATTTTATCAAGCCATTTTTAATAATGGAATTAATCAATCAATAAAAAACCTTTCATATTTCTACCATGCGTATGAGATTGAAATACGCAACGGACGTTTTCAGAACCTTAAAGTAAATCATAAATAGTTACTTATTAATTTAATCATGTTAGATTTAATTGTGTATTAAAATTAATATAGATTCAGTTACTCACAGAAGTAAAACCATTACAGGATAATTCTACTAAACCGCCTGGAGTAATTTTACCTGGGTGTTGTGTCATCGCAATAATAAAAATAAAATCTCGAGCATATTTAGAGGGAAGCAAATACCAATTTACCATGTAGATTGATTGACCTATTGTATTACACTGTATAGAAGGTATAAAAATTTTTGTAAGAATCTTTTAAATATATTTTTGACATTGGAGTCATAAGAATTTTTAGTTCACTTTACATACTTGCTCTTTCAGTAGTTCACCGATGTAACAAAATATTCCAACACTCGATACAAATGCTATTAATAGCGTCATGTAGATAGCAAAGCCAAACATTTCATTGTATCTCCATACCTATAAATTTAATTGAAACGACATAATCATTTTTTATCTGCAATTTATAAACATCGTTTTTTACCATCATGCAATAATATTCGTCTAGACAGATAATAATAGTTGATGCCAAAATTTCAATGAAACACACTTCATTCAAAATCATTTGGATATTCTGTGATAAACTATAAAAATTCAACAGTGACAAATAGTAATCATAAAAAATTTTACTGCCTTAAAAAATATGGCACATTTTAATTAAGATGTGCAATTAATTAATTTATTAGTTAAATTATATGATTATTATGCACACGGAAAAAAATAAATAGATGCTGCAACATGAAAAAATCATGGGGCAGCAACATAAAAAATTATATTGTAGTAACATAATTGAGGTGTTGCAGCAACAGAAAAATTCTGTGGCAGGCAATAACAATAATTATTTTATTAAAACACTGTAAAAATTTTTCTGAATAAATACAGAGTGATTTAGGTGTATGATTTTCAATTAATTTATTTCTACCGAGCGTGAAATTGACTCCTTATTAAAGATTGGAATTGTTTCAAACTTTTTTTTTTTGATAATTTAATTTCAAGAGTAAATTTGATTTTTATTTCACTTCCACCGCTCAGAATTTTTCATATTTTTTAAATGTATGATTTTTGTGAATTATAAAAAATATCGAGGTGAGCTCATATCTTTAAAAATATTATTAGTTAACAAGATATAATTTAATTTGTTAATTATTAATATTTTCAAAAATATCAGCTCATTCCGATGTTACACTCATCAAGACCTTTCATTTGAATACCCGCATGAATTTTTCGTTTATTTTTTATAGTTCACAAATATCATAAAATTTGAATGATTATGATTATTATTATTATAATTACTGCCTGCCACAGGATTTTCCTTTTGCTGCAACACCAAAATTTTTTTTGTGTTGCCTATTTATTTTTTTCCGTGCAATTATTTTGAAAACTCACTCGATAACTCTGTTGTGAAGTATGATAATTTCAGCCATCCGTTTATGAAAATTATCGTCTTTAACGGCCTTGTCATTATTAGTAATGACGAGGGATTCCACCCTGGAAATCATTATTTGAATTTGTCCGCACAAATGAGTGACAAAAATAGCACCGAGGTTACAAGTACCAACTGTCATTATACACACAATTGCGCCCATTAAAATGTGATTTATATATGTGATTACATATATCCAAGTACGTTGAGTATCATAAATATAGTCATACATTGAAGTAGGAAAGACAAGCGGCTTATCTGTTGTGTTTCGCAGCAAAGAAAGTGGCGTTCCAGGTAGAAATGGTGCCGCTGCTTGATGTGAAATTCCACCACCGAACATAAATATCGCAAAATAAACAGTAACTTTATTGCCTTTTTCTATATTTTTCATCATGAGTTTCCATTCTAAATCGCCGTTTATTCTGTTCCAGTCTTTCGCTAGTTCGTTGAAACAATTTTTAATAGCTTCTTGTCGATAAATAACTGCAAGATATTTCAAAGCACTCGCTATACAAACTCCAATAGGCCCAAGAAATGCAATTTTTATCTTATAATTTTTTTCATAGTACAGTAAATGATACAAAGCAGGGACAATGACAAATATCATCAATCCCACACAAACGATTCTAGTTATTTTATTAATACGCTTTTCCGTAGTTGTTGCATTATTTGATATCGATGTCCACAGACCTAATAATGTGAAAAGCCATCGTGTATGTTTGATTGATTTAATAACTCCAAAATTGTGCTTGGAATTTTCTTTAATTAATTTTTTTTTGTCTAAATTTTCCATTTCATTCAATTAATTATTTCCTTACAAAAAATTCGGACGTATAAGCAATGTTACAAAAAAAAAGGTATATTAAACTATCACAAGACGAATTCATAAGCTTCTGCCTAGTATCTTATATTTCTTACTATTGATTATCACCCATTATAATTAATATAACACTGCAGTCGATAGCATGAGAGAAAGAAAAGACATCTACTTAGTTTAATTATTTAAAGCTACTGTATAATTGACAAAACGATTCTTCAATAATTCTTGGGTACAATATTAATCTGTCAATTATTTATTCATACAATTAATTTGGATTTTTTTAAAAAGATTAAACCTTATTCGCAAGTGTTTGTGTTTAAAAATAGTATTCTTTTTTTTTAATTTAGTTCACAGTGTTTACTGTAGAAAAATTTTTTATTTTCGTAATTTTATGTGTAAATACTAAACAAAATTTTTTTTTTGTCTCATCAATAGTTAGCAGTACATAACAATTTATTATGACAGCAAAATTATACTGATTAATGCGGCAAAATATTATTTTAGTACAGTATGTAGTGTAAATTTTTTTTATTCTTCATAAAAATATTTTTTATGACTTATATTATTCATTGAGAGGAAAGGGATGTAGGGATGTAGGTAAACTGAAGAATTAAATCTCTTGTATAAAAAAATAAACTATTGTTATACTTAAAAAAAAATATTGTACTATAAAAATTGTTTATATTGCGTCAAATGAAATTTTTATAAACGGTTTTCATTGATTCTGAGAAATGTCCATTTGATTTCGTGGATTGATAAATCATTTTTTCTATAATTATTTTCCATGTAGTTTTAATAATATGTTTAATCATCTATTATTTTACTCAGTCACAGTTCTAAGCATATTTAAGTACGCTACTGAAGTTTTGATAATCTAAAACAAGATATAAATTAGAAAATTTTTTTAATTTATTTTTAATAAATTTGTTAATAATATTAAATAAGTCGGCTTGAGAGAAAAATTTTGTGGATAGACAAGAGAGCCAAAAAATTGAAATGAATTGAATTATAAATTAATAAATGCTTCTTACATTGCCAAAACTGCGGAGAGATAGGTCAAGCATACCCCCAGCAGTTAATTGACGTTGATTCTTTGACGAGGCAATCGTAAGCATCAAATATTTACCTTTGTTCTTAGGTATTTTATACCAATTTATCATATAGGTGGATTCTCCAATTGAAGAACACTGTTGAATAAAATTTTTTGATCAAAAACTATAATGTGGTTGGAAAAACTAATAACATTCGATTGTAAAACATTGTTTAGTGCATTTATATAGAAATAATTCTGAGGATACTTCATTTAAATTATTTTTCATACAAGTTTAGATTACCTGTTGGTTTAGAATCTCTCCGATGTAACAAAATATGAATATATTAAAGGTCAATGCTGTCAGTAACATTAAATATGTTAAAATATTTATTGTTTCACTATTACTCCATTCCTATAAAGATATTAAGTGCTAAATAGTTGTAATTTAGATAAAAAAATTTTTACTTTATTCTTAGACTAAATACTTGACAAAAAAAAATGTTTCTCCATTTTTGCAGAAAATTTTGGTGTTAATTTCTTTGTAAATAATAGTAAAATTAAAATTTTTAAACTAAAATGAAAGCTCAGATATTATTTTTTATTGTTTGTGTTGATATAAAAATTATTGCAAGATAATTATCGATACTTTTGTATCGATTTGCTCAAAAGAAAAAACTTTGAACCAAAAAAATCATTTTGAAGAATTTCATTTTTTTGAATTCACAATTTTTTCTCGGTTCAAAAATTTTTCAGCTTAGCTGAAGATAATAAAATTCTTCCGAATGGTTTTATCGATGCAAAATTTTTTCTTTTCAATCTAATAAATTTTTTCACAAGTTTACTGTTTTTGTCAATGATCAAAGACGGATTTTTATTAAAATTAAAAATTATATAAATTATTTTTTTCATCATCAATAATTGTAAAAAAAGCTTTTTTAATCTTACTGTCATGCAGTAATATTCCAGTAAGCAAATAATCATAGTTGATGCTCCAACTTCAACAAGACAAACTTCACGTAACATTCTTTCAATACTTTTTGAGAAACTGAAAAATATTGAACAATTTTATTAGTAAAAAAAAAATCGAATAAATGAAAAAGAATACGAAAATATTGAAGAAATTAACTCTAAAATTCTAACATGACTTTGTATTATAGATGCGATGCGATTATCAATAGTATCATTTATTTTAGAATTCTCTTTCTTTAGCAAATTTTCTAATTGTGATTTGAGTATGTCAACTTGTCCACAGGCGTGAGTAGCAAATATAGCAGCTAAATGGCAAGCTCCTGTTGTAATGGTTTGCATTACCATACCGCATGTGAAATGAAGAAAAAAAATAAATTCGTAGATTGGAGTTTTTTGACAGTTGAAAAAAATTTCATTTCCTGGATAAACAAGCGGTCGGATTGTTTCGTTAAGTTCATTTAATGTGCTACCTTTCCACATAGGCATAAATGTGTGGTATGAAACACCGCCAGAAAACATAAAAATTGCACAAAGTTTAGTGATGTTACGACCTAAATTAACACTTTCGATCATTTTCTGTCGATCTTCCTCTGATTTTACTCTAGCCCAATCAGTTTCGAGATGATTTAAACAATTTGTTATAATATTAGAGCGATACATTATGAAGTAATATTTACAGCAATTGGTAAGACAAAAACCAAAAGGTCCCATTAAAATAATTTTCACAGCCGGATCAGTTTCTCTGAAGATCATATGTACACAACACGGCAGAAAAGTTATGAACATTATGAATAAATTTACAAAAATAATAAAAACTGACGTTAATTTATTAGTTAAATTAGAATCTCTTGAAACAAACGACCAAACTCCGAGAGGCTTAAGTATCCATTTTGTTAATTTTAAATTATAATTTATATCTTCCAAAAGCTCACTATTTTTAATAATCATAATTTTTATTTTGACAGTAATAATGATTAACTATGTTTCAGAAATAGCCAACAATTGTGTTACTATATTGAATAGTTGTTGAATAGAAACTGATTAAAAATGAGTAAGAAGTGCTGCTCACAAATTACTTCTTCTGAAGCTAACTATTTTTGCGCATGCGTTTAAAAGTTGTAAATATACAGATGTAAACTTTAGTTGTACATACAAACTACCCTCTTAGTAATACTTGGAAAGTAAAATAAAAGTTTACAACAGTTTTTAAGTTTTAAAATATCCTTAACTGAAACAAAGGCTCACTGAGTGTTTTAGTCTTAAAATATCTCTTGATAACAAAAGTTTAAATATCAACTAAAGTTTTTTAGTTTTTTTGTTTTCAATAATGTAGATATTTTTAGTCACAAATAATTTTTATGAAAATCTAACAAAAAATTTTTGATCCAGAAAAATGAAAATTGAAGCTTATTTCACAAGCTTTCAGATGCAATTTACAGAAAGTTAATAAGTTATTATTTCGGATATGGTGAGTTAATTTATTTTTTCTGGTCAGACTAAATTTTGGAATTTTTTTCCGTATTTACATCGTCGCTCTCAAAAGTTGCAAATATGCGAAGCCGGTTTTGAGAATCTGAAAAATATTAAATTTATCAATAAGATCGATTTCATAGATCTAAAATTATCAAAACTATAATATCACTGGGTGCAACATCCCGAATGTTCTATTTTAAAGCAGAGTAAGTGCCAAATTTTTACATCTTTTTTTTTTTTTTTTTAATTGTTACTTTCTTTAGCAATCTGATATATTTTTTTTTTAATTCATATCTTTCTGTTGCAATGAATTATTTAACTTTTACCTGCACAAAAGCAACATACGATAGATCAATTATCCCGCCAGCAGTTATTTTATATGAGCGTTGAGATATGATAATAATTGAAATCAAATATGTTCTTGCTTTTGGTGGTAGTTGATGCCAATTAATCAAATATGCTTGCATTCCAGCTTCGATGAACTGTTACAGATAATTTTTTCTCTTATAAAGCATTCATAGTAGTTTAAAACAGTACAATTAAATCAAAAATAGATGTTACGACCTAAATTAACACTTTCGATCATTTTCTGTCGATCTTCCTCTGATTTTACTCTAGCCCAATCAGTTTCGAGATGATTTAAACAATTTGTTATAATATTAGAGCGATACATTATGAAGTAATATTTACAGCAATTGGTAAGACAAAAACCAAAAGGTCCCATTAAAATAATTTTCACAGCCGGATCAGTTTCTCTGAAGATCATATGTACACAACACGGCAGAAAAGTTATGAACATTATGAATAAATTTACAAAAATAATAAAAACTGACGTTAATTTATTAGTTAAATTAGAATCTCTTGAAACAAACGACCAAACTCCGAGAGGCTTAAGTATCCATTTTGTTAATTTTAAATTATAATTTATATCTTCCAAAAGCTCACTATTTTTAATAATCATAATTTTTATTTTGACAGTAATAATGATTAACTATGTTTCAGAAATAGCCAACAATTGTGTTACTATATTGAATAGTTGTTGAATAGAAACTGATTAAAAATGAGTAAGAAGTGCTGCTCACAAATTACTTCTTCTGAAGCTAACTATTTTTGCGCATGCGTTTAAAAGTTGTAAATATACAGATGTAAACTTTAGTTGTACATACAAACTACCCTCTTAGTAATACTTGGAAAGTAAAATAAAAGTTTACAACAGTTTTTAAGTTTTAAAATATCCTTAACTGAAACAAAGGCTCACTGAGTGTTTTAGTCTTAAAATATCTCTTGATAACAAAAGTTTAAATATCAACTAAAGTTTTTTAGTTTTTTTGTTTTCAATAATGTAGATATTTTTAGTCACAAATAATTTTTATGAAAATCTAACAAAAAATTTTTGATCCAGAAAAATGAAAATTGAAGCTTATTTCACAAGCTTTCAGATGCAATTTACAGAAAGTTAATAAGTTATTATTTCGGATATGGTGAGTTAATTTATTTTTTCTGGTCAGACTAAATTTTGGAATTTTTTTCCGTATTTACATCGTCGCTCTCAAAAGTTGCAAATATGCGAAGCCGGTTTTGAGAATCTGAAAAATATTAAATTTATCAATAAGATCGATTTCATAGATCTAAAATTATCAAAACTATAATATCACTGGGTGCAACATCCCGAATGTTCTATTTTAAAGCAGAGTAAGTGCCAAATTTTTACATCTTTTTTTTTTTTTTTAATTGTTACTTTCTTTAGCAATCTGATATATTTTTTTTTTAATTCATATCTTTCTGTTGCAATGAATTATTTAACTTTTACCTGCACAAAAGCAACATACGATAGATCAATTATCCCGCCAGCAGTTATTTTATATGAGCGTTGAGATATGATAATAATTGAAATCAAATATGTTCTTGCTTTTGGTGGTAGTTGATGCCAATTAATCAAATATGCTTGCATTCCAGCTTCGATGAACTGTTACAGATAATTTTTTCTCTTATAAAGCATTCATAGTAGTTTAAAACAGTACAATTAAATCAAAAATATATAATCTAATACCTGACTCTCGAGAAGTTCACTGAAATAACAAATTATAAGTATACTCGCAACTAAACTTGCCAAAAGCATAGCGTATGGTACCATGTTTGCGTAATTTTTATTTTCTATCATCTGCAGCAAAAATTAATAAATCAAATATGTACTTTTGTGTTGCTTAATTAGAAATAATGATTTATAATGTTTACCTTAAGAAAAAGAAACTCTACAATGCATATAAGTATTGACGATGCGCCGATTTCCACAAGACAAATTTCGTAAAGAGCATCTTTGATAATATTGTTTGAAAATCTATGTATTGAAATGATCAAGAAAAATATGAACATTTATTTCCATACATGAATAAGGTGGATTTTTATTAAAATTTATGTTTTATTCGACAATTAAAAGCTATGTGGTCTTAAAAAACATAATTTGAAAACAGGCTCGACTCTTTTTAAGCTCAAAATATTTTTGTTAATAGTTAGAGTCAAAATATTTGATTAAATTGTGAAATGAAGGAGAAAATTTTTTGTTAAAAAAAAATAACTTACTTTATAACTCTTACGTGACGTCGGATTAACGATGCAAATTCGATAAATACAGTTTTTTCATCTTTCATAAAATTATCAATCAAGGAATTCAGCTGAGTAATTATTATTTGAATTTGTCCGCAGGCATGAGTTACCAGAACAATTGCAAGATTACAGGCGCAAATAAGTACCGAAAAACCAGCAAATACACTGAATATATGAAAAAAAAATGTTATTTCATATATAGGTGATTTTTGAACATCAAAAAGCACATTGTAACCAGGAAAAATGGTTAATCGTTGAGTTGCATTCCGTGAACCACGATGAGTCAATAGCGGTATTATATGAGGCATTACAAAATTATAAAAAGCCCCACTTACATACATGAGGAATGCAAAAACCAGAGTTACTTGTCTGTTAATTTGTACATTTTTCATCATAATATTTTGTTGCTCTTGACATTCCACGTTATTCCAGTCAGTTTGTATGTGCTCTATTATTTTTTTTATCGTTCGACGATGATATATAATAGCCAAGTATTTAAGTAAAATTATCACTCGGAAAAAAGTAGGCCCGATTAGCATTATTTGATCGTCAAATTTCTTCACATAAATGTATATGAATATGCAGCGAAAAAGAATATTCCAAATTAAACTACCGATTATTACCAATAGATGAATTACCGAAATTATTTTTTTTATGGTGGATGATTTTGAAACTAGCGGCCAAATCGCTAATATACTCAACAGTTGTTGAGTGTACTCAATATCGTCAAAAATTGTTGAATTGGTCGTTCCTTTTGTCTTAACATTTTTTTTCTTTTTTTGATTCATTATTGCTCTCGACAGTACGAGCTCTTACCGATTAAACAATTTTAATTTTACTGCTTGACTCTAAATTGTAGTAGGGATAAAATTTATTGCGCATGTCTCGGAAACTTTTGAGCTCAAGCTTGAATAATTAAAATTTTAATTAATTTCTCGATATTTCGAACACAATTTTAAATGGTATATAAGAATAATTTGCAAAGTTGCGACTATAGCAGCTAACATAAAAATAAAAAAAATTAATCGAAAGTTCCGTGGCACCTGTTTCTGTCAAAAATAAGAGTACGTTTAATATTTCTTTATTGGATTTTTATTCGTTGTTTAGTTATGTCGGATATCAATTTATTTTTTACATTATTTTGAAGTAAAAAAATTTTTTCTTATATTTTAAAAGTTTTGACGGAGTTTAGAGATCAGTAATTAAATAATTAAGTGATTTTTATCATTTTCATTCAAATTTAGTGTCAAAATAATTACATTACAACAGTTCGTAACAAATTTAAATATGCAGCTGCACTTTTAAGAATCTGAAGAAAAAAATATCAAAATATAAGTAAGCTTAATACTAAAAAGAAATAATTTAAAGATGAAGCAAGTAAATGAATTCTATATTTACCCCACAAAAACTGTTATAAGATAACTCAGCCATTCTTCCAGCTGTTATACTATTAGGATAGTTAGCTATTGCCAAAAGTAATATCAAATCTCTTGCTTTCCTTCCTGATAATTCATACCAATTGATCATATAAGCTGTTAGTCCAACTTTAAGACCCTTAAAAATTATGAAAATTCCATTATATTCATTAATGTGTTATGAAGGTAGCACTGATGGTTTTAGTTGATCTTCAAAATCTTCAACATAATATCTGAACTAAATTATAAATTAATAAAGAAACCAATTACTTGTTGGGTTAGCATTTCACCAATATAACAAAGAATAAAAATATTAAACGTAAACGACACCAGAAGAACACAATAAGTGACGGTAGCTATTGTTTCCGCTCTTTCAAATTCCTGAAAATCAAAACTGTAAGATCTAATTATATTACATTTATTTTTTTTTTAAATACTTACTGTCATAAAGTAGTAACCAAGAAAACATATATTCATAGTACAGCCAATAAATTCGATAAGGCATACTTCATTTAAAATTTTTTCAGTGCGAACTATAAAACTGATAATTATTAATATTAATGTTTATAAATAAGAGATTTTTTTGCTTATTCTATTAAATGAATTACTCAATTCGTTTTTATTTTATGGCTTTTGCAGATGCTAAATTTTTTTATCTACTTGTAACTAAAATTATTTATTCCATATTTATGAAATGTTTTTACTTTGAATTTTTGTCATTTTTATGTCATTTAATTCCAACAGCCAAATTTAACTCTTTTTTTTGTATAATTTTAATTTAAGGGTATTTTTAGACCTAAAAATATTAAATTAGAACTTCATGAATAAATAAATCAGCGCATGAAAAAATTTTTTAATGTAGCTTAATTGCTCAGATAAGGCATAATTATTTGTTTATTCTCGTGGATAATTAAAAAAAATTAACTTGATTCAAGAGAACAATTTTTGAACGCAAAAAATAATTTTGAAGAACTTCGTCGTCTTGATTTAAGTGAAAAAAAAAATTTGATCTGAGAAATTTCTTTGATTCGAGAATTTT
This sequence comes from Cotesia vestalis, assembly GCA_000956155.1. NCBI lineage: Eukaryota > Metazoa > Arthropoda > Insecta > Hymenoptera > Braconidae > Cotesia > Cotesia vestalis. The sequence goes on along the minus strand of JZSA01003701.1, from coordinate 29,698 downwards.
TTGTCTTAATTAAAGCCACTGAAGCTCTTAAAAATAATTTTTTTGGTTCAAAAATTTTTTTTTTGAGTTGAGTTAATTTTTTTTTCGTATAGTAGAGTATCATGCAATTACTTGAAAGCCCGAAGATGAAGTTGTACAATTTGAGCAATTCGATTTTCCAAAATATTAGTAATTTTTTCATTTCTTCCGTCAATTAAATTTTCCAGTTGTGACATGACAATTTTAAGTTGTCCGCATGCATGAAGAACGAAGACAGCAGCTAAGCTGCATGTTCCAATTGTAATACTATACAGTACAAAACCTGAAAACCACTGAATGGTAAAGACAATTTCATAAGACGGAGTTTTTTGAGCTGCAAAGAGAGGATCGTAAACTTGGTACGTCAATGGGCGAATAGTAATGTTGTCAGGAGTTACAAAAGAACCAGCTGTCAGCGGCATTATCGTGTGATAAAAGAATCCTCCTCCGTACATAAATGTTGCTGAAAGATTAGCAATGAAACGACCTTCTTTAGCATTTGTAAGCATTACATCTCGTTCAGTGGATAATTGAACTCGGCGCCAGTCTGTTTGAATGTGCTTCAAGCATTCACGAATTTTTTCTTTTCTCATAACTAAAAAACAATATTTAGTGATGGCCATTAGGCAGAAACTTAAAGGGCCAATCATTTTCATTTTCATCCGTGGATCTTTTTCATTGAGGAAAGTATGTAGACTGCATGGTATTAAGAGGAAACATATTAAACAAAAACTAACGATCACTAAAATTTCAGATAGAATTTTTTCGCAAGTATTTGAACTTGTTGGCCAAATTCCAATGGGTGTTAAAAACCAACGGATAAGTTCTATACTATATTTTATATCACTTTTAGATTTTTCTGTTAAGTCAGGAATGGGACCGAGAATTTCTATTTCAGTCCTCATGATTGTTATTACTTGAAAATATACACCGGACTAATATAATATTATGTTTAATTACGAAAAGTTGCTGTTACAGCGCATGCGTTCTCGATAAATTAATTCTATTAATATTTGAAGGGGGTAAAAAGTTATCGAAGAAATATAAAAAGTTTTATCAAGAATAATCCACAAAAACTGTTAGTCTTCATTGATTTACAAGTTATTTTTATAGTTTCTTTAATGTCTAATAAAAGAACATTCATTGTGTAATGAACTTGTGAGGACGAATTTTTATTATAAAGTAAAAAAATTCTTTCGTGATTAAAATTTGAAAATCGAAAGATTATTTTATATTGAATGTTTAAAAAAATATCTGTTAAATAAAAGTAGTTTTTAAAAAAAAATATTTTTTCAATTATTTACAAAATCCTAAGGATAAAATAAGGACATAATTTTTTAAAAAGTTTTTATCAATCAAAACTTAAAGTTCTTCTTCATAAAATATATTCTAATTTTTATTCATGTCAGTGAACATTTGTTATTAATTTTCTATAAAATTATTTTCTAATGAGACTGAGGAAAAAATATTATTCATTAGCTTACGCCATAAATGTTCGTAAAATATTAAGATAGGCCACTGACGTGCGAATTACCTGCAATATAATTTAATTTTAAATAAAAACATGTAATAATAAAAGCAAAAAATTTTGTTTATTGTTTCTTCTGTACTCACCGTACCAAAAGTATTTATAGATAGGTATATCAATTTTCCCGCTTTTAAAGGCTCATAATTTTGAGCTGTGACAATTGATAAAATGAATCCTCGAGCTAGCTTTACAGGTAATTCATACCAATCAGTTAAATATACCACATTACTTACACCCTGGCACTAAAAAAATTTTTTTTTATCAAAAATTTTTTTCTTCGCGCAAAAAAAAGAGTAACTATTTTTTGCATATTAATTAATTGTATTTAAAAAAAAGTTTTTGCAGTGTGGTAAAATTTTTTAAGATTAACCTTTTGCGTCAGCAGTTCACCCATGTAACAGTATAAAAAAATGTTATAAACAAACGATGTTAATAGCAGAAGATATGTTACTACCCCACCTGTATCGTTTGCATTCCATCCCTTGAAAATTAATTTTTTTATGAAATAAATCAAAATTTAATTCATAATAAAATTAAAATTAATTATAGAAGTGATAAATTGAAAAAATACTCACAAGTAACGTATAATATCCTAACAAACAAATATTTAAGGTACACCCCACAACCTCAACAAAACAAATTTGTTGAAATAATTTTTCAACTTTATTTATAAATCTACAAAATATTATTAAAATTCGTTTTATGTGGCTTTAATATTTTCAGTATTTACCTAAAATTTTTTGCTACACATTTTTCATATCATCCGTATAAAAACTGAAACTTTAAATGTTTGTAATCAGTAAAAACAAGACTATACTTATCTGTACCGAAAATTGAAATTTTTCAAAATCCGATCTGAAAAAGTCTTGTTTCGACTGGCTAAATTAGCATCCAAGCTTGTAGCTTCGATGCGGGTGACATGAAAAAAAAAAAAAAATAAATTATAAAAATAGCTTAAAATCTTACCGCAAAGTTGTCGCATGCTGTTCAATAACAGCAGAATATTTTAAGTACATATCTTTATTTTTGCTATCATCATTTCTAATATTATTCAACCACGACGTTAAAATTTCTAACTGGCCACAAGCGTGCATTATAAATACTGTAGCTAAGTTGCAAGCACCATTGGTTATTGATGCCATCACAAAAGAACAGCAGCACTGAGTAAAGAAAACAATTTCATAAGCTGGGCTTTCATGTTCATCAAATATTATAAAGTGACAAGGATATGCTAAGTTTCTCATTGTAATGTTATCCTCATTTTTCATATCTGGTGAAATAAAAGGCAATATTCCGGCGTAAAATACGCTACTTGCGTACATAAATACGGCACTCAATATAGAACTATAACGGCCAAATTTTGCATAGCTTATCATTATCATTTTGTCATCATAATTATTAATCTTCTTCCAATCAGAAATTAAATGATTTATACAGTCACTGATTTGCCCTTTTTTTAAATTTAAATAATAATATTTCATAATTCCCATTACACAAAAACTTAAAACTCCAGAAACCTGGAGTCTTATCGCAGGATCTTTAATTAGAACGAATGCGAATAATATACCCGGAATTATAATAAATCCTAGTAAAAATGTAGAAATAATAATCAAAAAGACAGCCATTATTTTTGCAAAGTAAGACGATTTCATTACAAATTGCCATATTCCCAGTGATTCAAGGCACCATCGATTGATTTGCAATGCATAATTCTCATTAATCATTGTTGAATTTTTCATTTTATATTTCACATTCTCTCCATTAACAATTTTTTTTAGTAAATTTTTCTTTGCTGGAAGATTATCATTCAACTGACTCTTCTTCTTTTGATAACATTGAAGAATAATACTTACGCTTGCGCAGTGAATTTTAAGTTTTATTTTAAAATTAGTAATAGTTTTAATAGCCATTAATAGTCATTTAATGGCCATTAAATAAAATTACTTTCCTACAGTTATAACAAAGAAATCAATTAACAGTTATTTTTTTCTCCCAATCATCCCTTATCAATACTAATAGGTAGAAAGAAAAACTTATTCTGTAATTATTTTTAAAAAGCACATATTATACTTTTTTATCAAGTTTTACGAGCCTATTTTTATATGAACTTGTTTTATTGCAAGGGAGTTTTTATTATTTTCTATCAAGTGCTAAAATTAATTTTTCAAAAATTTATTCTTTTTTTTTTTTTCAAAAATTAATTTTTTTTTTTTCAAAAAAAATTTTCTACAATTTTTGTGATAGTTAATAAAAAAATTGGAGATATAATTAACTATGATCAAAATATTAATGGTAAATTTTAGCAACCAAATAATAATAAAATAAAATTTTAACAAACTTTGATTTTAACGAATTTTTACTACATTTAATTTACATGACACAAAAATTTTAATTTTTCATTAAAATAATTCGACGATTTATTCCATTCATCTCAAAAAATTCAATAAAAACACAAAATATAACGATATTTTAAAAATCGTGTGAGCATACGTTAAATAAATCGATGTAATTGAAATGAAATTTTTATTTCACTCCAGCATGAATGTACGAAGAAGATTTAAATACGTAACAGATGTTCGAATCACCTTAAGTTAAAAAAATAAATTATTTAAGTAATAAAATTTGGAAATTAAAAAGGGAAATAAGTAAAAAATTATACCCACCGTGCAAAAACCATTTAACGAAAGATCAAAAATTTTTCCCGCAGTTATTGTGATTGGATTTTGTGCCGTTGCGATTGTTAAAGTCAATCCAAGTGCTTTTCTTTCGGGCAAACGATACCAATCAATCATAAAAGTTGTTTCTCCAACTTCGCTGCACTACGTTAAATTTAAAAACTTTTAATTATAAAATTTCCAGTTTAAAATAATGATTATTAATAAACCCTAAAAATAAAATTATACTTTAGCTTTAAGAAGTTCGCCAATGTAGCAGAAAAGAAATATATTAAAAATAAAGGATATTAAAAGTATCGTATAAGTCATTATTCCAATTGCGTCACTTTGTTCCCATTCCTTTATCAAAAAATTTTAGTTATAGCTAGTAATAAGAATGCACGTCGTTATTGGTGATTAATTAAATTATTTACTCACTAACATCAAATAATATCCTAAAAAACAAATGTTTAAAGTACACCCAATAACTTCAACGAGACAAATTTCACATAGAACATTTTCTGTACTAGCAATAAATCTGTTTGAACAAAAAATTTTATTTTACATTATTTTTGGAGGTAAGTCTTAATTTTAAAGAGTAATTTATAAATACCTAAGAGTTTTTGTATGCTGCTCAATTATTTCTGAAAATCTTCCATTGATTCCGTGGGTGTTTCCATTACCATCCACCAGATTATTAAACCAAGCAATAAGAATATCTAATTGTCCACATGCGTGCATCACAAAAACCACCGCAAGGCTGCAGGCTGCACTTGTAACCGAATGCATTACAAATGCACAGCAGCAGTGCAAAGAATAAACTATTTCATAAGCTGGACTTTGTTGTGGATCAAAAATTAAAAAATAACTTGGGTATGCAATTGGCCTAATAGTGACATTATTTTCATTTTTGACACTTGGAGATACGTGCGGAAGAATACCTGCGTAAAATAAACCTCCACCGTACATAAAAATAGCACAAATTATCGAACCAAAACGCCCCAGCTGAGCATAATTCAGCATAATTTCACGATTACTCAATGAATTTACTTGCACCCAGTCTGAAATCAAGTGCTGAATACAATTTGAAATATTTTTACGACCCGAAACTAGTGAATAATACTTCATTATTGCCATAACACAAAAACTTAATGCTCCAGTTAGTTTTATTCTTATTGCAGGATTTTTTATTTTCACATAAGTAAAAAGACTCCCAGGAACAATTATAAATATTAATAGCAATGAACATATAATTATTATTAAATATTGAATTATTTTTTTGAGTAAATTTGATTTTGATGATAATGGCCAAATACCAAGGGGAGAAAGAAGCCATCGATTTACTTGAATTGCATATTCTATGTCTTCTTCCACAGAATTATTATTTTCCTCACAAACTTTTGAATTCGCTAATACTTTTTGCTGCATATTTAACGTTCGGTCTTTACTTTTAGAAATAAAGACACAATACTTGAACAGTTAAGGGGTTTAAAATACTGAAAATATACTGTAATACGCTTGCGTACACAAATTATTAACTTATTAATTTAATTGAATGAAAATATCAACTTATAAAAATTATAAGTTTGTAATAGGCTCTATTTAAATTGAACATCGTATGGATGTGAATAAAAAAGTTGATTAAATTACAAAATTACATAATTCAAGCACAATTATGGTAATTTCTTTTTATTAGATCAGAGGTGAATCACCGGGTGAATTTTATGCTGTTGTATCGAAAGTATAATATTGAAAAAAATAGTATTTATTAGAAATTTAACCATAAATAAGAGTCAGTCACTAAATGATCAAATATACGCATAAGTGTAAATATTTTGACGGGATAAAAAAATTTTTGGAAAATAATTTGACGACCAAGTGTATTTTTATTAACTATTAATTATTTTCGTGAAGAATGATTTTTTTTTTAATTATGAGAGTTAAGAAAAAAAATTAAATAGAGCAACTGACTGGTTTATAAGTGTAGATGCACATAACAGGTATTTATCGAAAATTGTTGTATTTTCTATCATAAAATTAAAAAAATTAATAAAAATTACATCGCTTTAAAAGATATGATGATTCTTAATATTTTTAAGTTAGAGAACGTATTATATAATAATATGTATCATAAATATGAAATGAAGATTCAGTTTTATTTATAGACTACTAAAAGATAATGAAATCTTTCTAATATTTGTGACTATTTGGCTGAAAAATGATCGAGTCTTTAAACAACAGCTCTGATGAAATTCAGGTATGCTGCCGAAGTTTTGACAACCTGTTATTTAAAATTTTATTAGGCTGCTGTTGATTGTTAAAAAGTAATTGTAATTAATATAAATTAAAAAAAAAAATCTTACACCAGCGAATCCTGCAAGTGATAAGTCACTGACTTTACCGGTAGACAAGGTCACTGGTTGACTTGTTCTTATCACTATGAGCATTAAATCATACGCAAAACTTTTCGGTAAAGAATACCAGTGAGCTGCGTAGGCTCGCTCACCAACTCTAATGCTCTTTAAACAGGAAAATAATATTAGCTGAAATTTTTAGCTGCAGTTGTTATTTAAAATTATTATAAATACTTGTTCTTTTAAGCGCTCACCAACGAAAGAAATAATAAAACAATTAACGAAGATAGATGTCATTAATATAACATAAGTTACCAAACCTAATAATTGACCATCTTCCCAATCCTGAAATTTTTTAATTTTTTAATTTTATTTATTATTGAAAATTGTAGATCTGAACTTAAAATAGTTTTTTTTATTTTTTTATTAATTTTGTACGTACTATAATAACACCGTACTCCAAAAAACAAATTATAACCGTACATCCAACCATTTCACAAAGAAACACAACATTAAGGGAACTTTCAAGTACTCCTGCAAATCTAAAATAAATTTCTTCTTGCATTAAAAAATTGTCCCTGAAAATTATTATTTTAAAAATGCTTACTCAATAGCTCGATTATGATTCTCAACAATCCAAGAAAGCTCTGTCTTTAAAGCAGCATTTGTACTGTTTTTTGAAAACTCATCCAAATGTCGGCAAACTACTTCAAAGAGACAGCATCCATGCGTGATGTAAGTAGCTATAAGACTGTATATTCCACAATTTGTTGATAGAATCATCGTACTGATAATAATGTGCGTTACAAATAGCATTTCGTAACCAGGAGAATCTTCAGGAACAAAAAATACGTAATCAGTAGGATACGGTAATGGTATTTGAGTGCTGTTGTCTTCTTTAACGATTCTTTCAGCTGACAATGGTAAGAAAATATGATACGGCAAAGCACCTCCGTATGACAAACTTAAATATGCTATTGTAAAAAATCGACCGATTTTAGCATTTTTAACCATAATTAATCTGTCTTCCTCACACAATACATTTTTCCAGTTATTGTCCATCTGAATCAAGCAATTTCTCAGTTCTTTTTTGTGGATGATCATGGTCCAAAATTTAATCAAAGCTAATGAATTAAAAATTTGGGCGGCTATTATCTTCATCAATTTTTTAAGATCTTCAGCATCGAAAAACGTCCAAATAAAGTGAGGTACTAGCAGAAATAACATTAAACCAAAAACTATCATTATTTGAATTTTCACAAGAAATTTACTTAAACTCGTATCTGATCCGTGTAATGGATAAATACCAAGTGGCGTTAAAAGAGTTCGAGCTACTTTTACTGCGTAATTTGAATCAGATTTATAATTCAAATTTTGATACTTAAAAATTTTACTATTATTTTTATTTTCCATCGAAATCGAAAGCGATTCCATTTATATTTATCTTTCACGTCAACTTAGAAGACTCTTTAAGAAAACAAGAGCTTGACAACACAAATAGACTGTCAAGCTTGGTAGAGAAAAATAATTCGATTCAAAGTACGCATGTACGTTTGAACTTAACATAATTTATTATTCAAGTATAATTTAGTTTGAATTATAGCATTGTACATTTCAATTTGGTAATGACTAATAATTTACATGGGTCATCAAACTTACTCAATTTTCCAAGAAATACAAAAGACAAATTATGTTTATTTTTATACGATAATCAACGAGACCGTTTAAATCGAGTTTTATTTTTGAAAAAGGTAAAACTGAAAGAACAGTCATTGTTTATAGTGAAGGTAATGAAATTAAAGTCATTTTATCTTGATCATTTATGTAAATTTTGGCAATATTTATTCAAATAGATAAAACTGATGATAAAATATTGTTATCAATTATAAAATTTTTTTTTTAATTTTTTTTTTTTTTTTAAGGAGACAATTCTATAAAAGATAACATTAACTTGAAAAAATATCCAGGAACGATGATAAAATATCAATTTACTCGAGTTTATGTCGTGATTTAAAATAAAAAATATATTTATAAAGTGACCATCACATTGATAATGTGATTTTTTTAATCACCTATCTCTGATTGTCATTATAGTTAAATAATATAGTCGTGCCATTAACTGTGATTGAATCAGTTGAACTTAAAATTAGTATTTATTAATTTTGTAATAATGAGTTCTAGTAATGATAAAGAAAGTGAGTTAGTTGATAAATAAATAAATAAATAAATCGACATAAATCTCGCTGGATAATTTATTTTTTTACAATAATTTCAATAAAACTTATGATATAAATTCTGATGCAGATTTAAAATGGAAACTTCAAGAAGGAACACTGACTATGTTTATTGCAGAAGTGGTTGGAACAGGAATTTTAGTTTTCATCGGATGTATGGGGTGCATCGGCACAATGGGCCCTCATCCACCTCCGCCGATGCAAATGGCATTTACATTTGGTTTTACTGTTAATTTGCTCATAATGGTTTGTATATAAATTTCAAAATTTTCTTGTTTATTTGACACTTAAAGCAATTGGCTGTTAATAAAAAATAGATGATCGGACATATCAGCGGAGCCCATTTAAATCCTGCTGTAACAATTGGTGCTGCCATTGTTGGATTGAAAACTATTCCAACCAGTGCTGTTTATATTCTAGCACAATTCATTGGTGCCACCGCGGGATATGGTTTATTGAAAGTATAAACTATTTTTTCATAGCTAAATAATTTTTTAAAAAATTAAAAAGTTAATTTTAACTGCAGTAGAAAAATTTAGAAAGAAAGTTTAAAATTCTTAAGATCGCTCAATCAATTTAAGCTTTTTTTTTGTCACTGGAAATTATTTTAGACGATGAAAATTTCCAGCCATTTTTTCGGATGTCTCATTTTGCTTCTCTTCACAATTTTCAACCTTCATAATTACATTATTTCTTGTATCATCACTTTTTAAACTTTTTATGTAGTTTTTAAATTCGGTTCCATAAAAAATTATGAGTGTCAAATATAATTATTAATTATCTGCTCAGGTAGTAACTCCGACACATTTATTTAATGATGGTATCGACAATTCAACCGTTCCACTATGCGTTACAGTTGTTCATAAAGACCTGACAATTGTTCAAGCAATTTTGATTGAAACTTTTTGCACTGGGATTATTTTATGCACGGCTTGTGCTACTTGGGATGAAAGATGTGCACATACTACTGATTCTACCGCTCTTCGATTCGGTTTCTCTGTAGCTGCTATTTCATTTGCTGCTGTAAGTTATAAGTATTGAAATAAAAATTCAAAATCCACACTTCAACCCCTTACAATACCATCAAAACCATAAATTAACAATTTATCAATTATTAGAGTCCTTATACTGGGTGTAGTATGAATCCAGCCCGAACGTTCGGTCCGGCATTTTGGAATGGAACATGGGATAATCAATGGGTAAGTTGTTACTATTAAATTCATAATAGATAAAAAAAAAATCACATTGTTTAAAAACGCGAGGGACTATTTTTGATCAATACTTTTGACTTTATTTCTGAACAGGTGTATTGGGTTGGTCCAATTCTTGGGGCACTGCTGGGTACATACGTCTATCAAATCTTCTTCAATGAACCAAAAAAGAAGAGATACACAAATCATATAGAGCTAGTTGAAGTTCAGAGTGATCAAAAAGAAAATGTTAACGAAACATAAAACCATAAAACAATAAAAATTAACAGTAGCTGCCATTTATAGAGACTTATAAAATTCTAGAAATCTGTTCAGTATGCATAAAATATTCTGTGAACTCGAATGAATTTTAGCGGAATCTAAAATTCTACTGCCATTATTCGCAATATAATATTTTTTTCTGAATTCTATTTCCACTAATATTTTTTGTACGATTAATAAATTTTTTTTTGGTGTTTATATATTTTTATACTTTTATTTACTAATTGCTTTAAGTGTTTTTATATCGTCTGCAAGAATAATATCACTTTTTAAGAAAAATCTATAGAAATGTATAAGAAATTTTTAACAAAATTTAGACTTTTAGGAATTTTTGTCCAAGTTTCGTAGACGGTTTAAAAGAATTGTCTAATAGAGGAAATATTTAAGTTAAAATTCAAGTCTAAATTTTAAAATTCAATTTTATATGTTCAGCAAATTGGCTAGGGATTGGTATTAAATTAGTTACATTTAACTCAAAACTGGGAAACTCAGTTCTATATTTTTATTTTTAGACTATCATCAACAATTATAATTCTTGAAGCTGATTTAAATTTATCGTGAAAAAAAATTTCGGACCTCCTCTGAGAAAGCTAAGGACCTCCTCGATACTCACTTTAACTACGATAGATAGTTGCTAATATAAAAAAAATTACCTAAAATAGGTACTGAAGTATGAATATGTTTTACCGCACATCGGTATTATTTATTCACACACACACACATATATATATTATATATAGAAAGACAGAGCGGAATAAAATGAAAGAGAGATGACTACATCCAAGCTAAACTACATTAAACTGGTAGTATAATCTTGACCTTGAACTCAGAGAGACAAACATGTATTACCTTGGATAATACTTGTTGGTCAAAAATGTAATTATATTCCATAACATTTAAAATTAAAAAACAAATAATGTTAATACGAAAAAAAAAAATTTTTAGCTATGAGTATATATTCCTTATTTTAGTAAATTTTTTGAGGAATAATAATTTATTTAGTATGCGTTATTTTTGAAAATAAATTAGATAATTGATTTATTTATTTATTTATTGAATTTAAATGCTAAATCATAAAGCCAAATAGCAAGAATTTATCATTTAATTTATCAGTAAATTTAGATAAAAAAAAAATATAGGTGAACTCTTTTATGTTCTATATAAACGTAAAATATCAATTAAAGCTGTAGAAATATTTTTTTTTTTTACTGAAGCTGTAAATATTTATAATCACAATTGTTAGATAAAATTTTATATCATCAGTAGGTTGAAGCGTACGTATAATTATAAAATGTACGACCCCCGTACGCAAATAAATCTTAATAAAATACGATTCTTTCGTTCACAAATACTTATTTCTTGATCGTAGATAGATAGATTTACTTTATTTTATGTCAAGGCTAAATGGCCGAATGGCAAATAGCAAAAAAAACACAATAAATGATAATGTATGAGAAATAAGACAGGTTTGATTAAATATAGCTCTGTATAAAAAAAATATTTAAATAAAAACGAAAAGTAATCGTATTCATAATTTTATCTGTTTTAAAATGCATTAAAATATCAATTTCTGTGTTATTTTATGTTATCTCTATTAAAAAGTCGCTAAAACTCATAAAAATTGCAACAAAAATATTTTTAACGGGTTGGTTTGTATATTTCTATGCTCCATCCTTCCAAACTGAGACGCAATTCCATTTATCGATTTAACCTGGTTGCACCGGGCCATAGAACATTCGAGACTCCAAAATAAAACTCTAGAAACAATTTGACGCAGTTGTAAAATTTTTTCATTTGTATTTACGAGCGAAACGTAATTTTCTTTAATTTTTAGAATCAATTTATTTAAAAATTAATTCAGTAAAAATATTATCAACACCCAATCCTTTATTAAATGTTTTATTTTAATAATAGCAATACGGCTGCTCCATTTTACAACACAGTAACTAAAAATTAAATTTTTTTCAGTATTGCTGCATTCTTAAGCATTTTAAGTACACAACTCAATGTTTTTTTCATTTATATTTTATTTACAAATCAAGTTTTCTATTAATCTGGAGTGTGAGCTTTTTTTATTATTTAATTTAGATAGATTTTGCTTCTCAGAGCCTTGAAAAAATTTTTAATTTTAAAAATTGAAAGATAAAAATCATCTAGTGATTAAAATTATAATGTAACATCTTTAGATTTATGAGAAATTAATAAATAATCTTAATTTTTATTTGCAGTTGTTGCTATGGATTCAAGGTTTATTAATAATTAATAATATGTCATAAAAATATAAATAAGTATTAGTAAACTATAAAATTTATTATTATTGACAATAAATTTATTTTGAATGGCTCGATTATTTATTTAATCGTGTCATTTTAGGAAAGATAAATAAATTTATTTAAAAACCGATAAAAAATATGATTAAACAAAAATAAGACAGTTTGTTTACAATTTTGACGGATAAAAATACGTTGCATAACTGCGTATATAGTTTACCGGTTCCTTTTATTCTTTCAGTTCGTAAACAACATAATATATCATTAAATTGTATGTCTAGACCTGAAAACTGCAAATGTATTGAAGTACTAACACAGTGAAATAAGGTGGCCTACGTGCCGGCTGGGAGGCTGCTGGCCTGGGATATGGTGGGGTCTAGAACGTACCAGAAATCTCGTCTTTCACCGGCTCGATCAATACTCCAATGACACGAATATTTATTATAAAAACAAACAACAGAATTGTTTATTACATAAATTTATAGCCAAATTAATATACAAAAATTATGATGATATTGTAGTTAAAATTTCGAAACTAAAAATTTTGTAGTTTTTTAGTTTTAAGTAAATGCGTAGTAACCCGGCGGTTTAGTAGCCTCGTTCCACTGCGTTCCAGAATATTCTACGGCAAACTCGGTCTATAAAAGCGCGCCGGTATGCCGGCTCCTGATCATTCAATAACCAGACATCGCTACATTCACATCAAGAGTATAGTCGAAAATTTGAGTTATTTTTTAAAACTTTTTGAGATATTTAACATTTATTTACTGGTGACAACAACACTGAAGGATCATGTAAAGTCATCGATTGTGCGTGCGGAGCGCGCTAATAACCCGTAAGTGATTATTTATTACTTACACATTTTAATTAATTTGAATGCTAGCATGTCTGACCAAAAATATTATTGTTCTACTTCAGTAGTCATAGTTTTCAAATTAAATACTCCAAAACGCAACATTAAACTTTTGATTTTATTTATTAATTAATTAAGATGATTTTAGTATAAAAACACATTCTTAGATTTTAATATTACAATATTCATCGGCAATTGAAGTAAAATTTTATTAGTTTTCTTCAGTAGTTACAATATGTCTGATTTCTTCGTTTTTTGTCGCCGGTTCTCCAGTTTTGACAATATTGACGATTCTTTCATTAGAATTCGACGACAATCGCTGCAATAAATTAAAAATTTAACAAATGATTTAATTAAAAATAAATATTATTTATAAAAATAACATTTTAAATGGTATTTAAATGTTGGTGTGGATAATTCTGAAGTTAACGATAAAATAGTCGTATATCATCATATTAAACAAACATTGTAATTGATGACGAGTTACTGAGTCAAATTAAGCTTATTAGTAATAATAAAGCAAGAGTAATTAAGAAGAAAAATAAATTTAAAAATAAAACATTTGAACGTTTTATCCAGCAGTAAAGTTAGCCTGTTTTAAAAATCAAGTATCAAAGGATATATAAGAACAAATAATATTTGCGCGGCTTTATCAATTGTTAGCATAGTGGTTATAGGGCACAACTAGAGAAGCTTTCAATTCTTATTTTGGAATATCATTAATAGGGACAGTTGTCTAATTTAATTTTCTAAAAAGTAAAGAACACTTTTTTTCTTCGTGTCGTGGAATTAAAAGATACGTTTATCGTATCTTTTAATTTCCACGACACTGTGCAATTAAAATATTTTCCAATCCAGTCCTTAATATGAATCCAATCTAATAATTGTTACAAGTTCAGTCTAAAGTGCGTGAATAAAATCATTCCGAAAATTTCAGGATTCTTACTATCGCGTGGTCAGGGTTTGTCGCCCACATACTCCTTTAATAACACACTTGAAGCTTATACGGGGTGCAATTAAAATTTTTTCCAGTCCAGTCTCTAGTTTAAATTGATTTAATTTTGAATAAATATTATTTAATTATTTTTCAGAGTGCCCGAAGGGCTTGGTGTGCTGAAGTAATCCGTACTCTGCTGCTTCAACTATTCATCTAATACTCCTGTGCTGGGTCAGGTTTAAACAAAATCTGATCATTTTCAATGAATAAACCAAGCAAGTTATAGGTAAGATAAAAATTTACCCAAAAATTATTTTCTTTTAAAAACAAATATTTAAAAACAACGAAAAGTAAATTTAAAATTATTGTCTATAATAGAATTGTTCTTTTGTTTATTATTTAGTGCTTGCATTACGTTCGGGATGTAGCGTCAACAACATTTTCGCCGAATATACAAACGGTGATAAAGAATACCAATTAATGGAAGCAGATTAAGTTCTTTATTTATAAATTGATTGAAAAGTAAAAAAAAAAAAAGGTCACATCAACAAAAGCTATAGTTTAAGATCCGGATAGTTAGGAGCTCGTAAGCGAGCCCTGCTCGCTGGGCTTATGAGTTTGAGAGGCAGGTGAGAAAATATAGTTAAAAACTTAACATCCGTTACCTTTTTCGGCGCAGTAATTGTAAGCACTCCGTCTGAAGAAAGACTTGATGTAACTTCCAGGGGGTCGTGACATGAGGGGAGAATATATCTTCTTATAAAGTGCCTACTGATATAGCCGTGCTCGTCTTTTTTTTCTTCGTGTTTTGCCTCAATAATAACATTATTGTCAACTGTTTTGACGACTATTTCATCTGGCGAAAATTGTTGTACGTCTAAGATTACCTGCGTCACACAATTATCAATAATTAGCAACTAACGGAGCTTAATTATTAGTAACGAGGTACAAAACATTCCGCAATACGAAATTCATAAATAACAGCAACTTAATTAATAAATAAAAAAAAAAAAAAATAATTGTCAGTATTTGAAAACTTAGCTGTTTAGTAATTTGTAAATTTGCTATTTATAGTTTGTTATTTTTTACTGAAAATTTCTAGTCCATTTGTAAGCATTTTCTAACAGATTGGTAGAGTTCCCTTTTTGGCTCGCGAGTTCGCTCGCGAGTCGAAAATTGACGCGATAATAACGTAATTTAATTGTAAATATTCATTTTTTTTAAATTTCTTTTTTATACAAAAGAAATATCAATTTTTACCTCAGTATAAAAATAATTTTTAAAAATAATAATTGATAAAATGTAGCGGTTGGCACACCTGCTTGTGTGAAGAATACTCTTTCAATTAAAAGTTGTAAGTTGACATACAAGCGGGGGAAATTTAAATGTAATCGTTATGAGCGATTACATGAAAATAAAATCACGTATTTCATTTTATCACATATTTGATCATTATTATTTTCAATTTGACAATTATTATTACAAAAAATAAAACTATAAATAAATAATTAATTTTATCATCTTTAATTTTTTTTTTTCTACGCAAATATATACTGACTGTGAGAGTAACGAGGCTTAACAAATAACGTCTCTTGTGTTATTACATTGGCTGTTTGAATTAAAGTCTATTTATTTTTTTATATACATTTAGTAAATAAAAAGAGAGTTGATAGTGAGTTACACTTAACCCGGCGCCCCTTTGGGGTGTCCAGGGTGTTTGAATTATTTTTTATGGTATGACAATATACAAAATATAAAAATAAAAAAAAAAAATGAAACAAACAAATTTTGGGTAATTATTTAAGAAGACTGAACCGGAAACTTGAGTCAACATTTAAGTACATAAATAAAAAGAATTAATATGATAAATTTTTGATAGTAGTTGATTGAACTATAATTTATTGAGATTGAATCTGAAGAATTTTTATTGATATTATAAAAGCTTATAAAAAAGAAGAAAAATATTTAAAATCAGTGTTGAAGACAAAAAAAAAATAAGCGTGTTAGAGTTTTAAATCTACATCTTGTTGTCGCCCCTCTTTAGGGAGGGGTTCATTGTAAACATCAAATTTTTTTCAAATTAAGATTTACTTATTTTAATAATTTTTCCTTAATTTACTAATAATTATTTTGTATTGAATATTTTATAGAATTGTGTCTAAAATGAAATGATAATATAAACTAATTAGTTCTTTAGTTTTATTATTTTATTTCATTTATTTTGTTTCTTTTTTTGTGAAAATTAAAAAATATTTTTTCTGAAAAAATTCATCATTAAGTATAAATAAAAAAAAAAAAACATTTTTTCACTATTTTAAATAAATATTGATGGTTAAATAAGAAGATCAAAGTTAAAATATATGTTAATAAATATTAATTTATAAAAATAACATCTTAAATGGTATTTAAATGTTGGTGTGGATAATTCTGAAGTTAACGATCTAATAGTCGTATATCATCATATTAAACAAACATTGTAATTGTTGACGTGTTACTGAGTCAAATTAAGCTTATTAGTAATAATAAAGCAAGAGTAATTAAGAAGAAAAATAAATTTAAAAATAAAGCATTTGAACGTTTTATCCAGCAGTAAAGTTAGCCTGTTTTAAAAATCAAGTATCAAAGGATATATAAGAACAAATAATATTTGCGCGGCTTTATCAATTGTTAGCATAGTGGTTATAGGGCACAACTAGAGAAGCTTTCAATTCTTATTTTGGAATATCATTAATAGGGACAGTTGTCTAATTTAATTTTCTAAAAAGTAAAGAACACTTTTTTTCTTCGTGTCGTGGAATTAAAAGATACGTTTATCGTATCTTTTAATTTCCACGACACTGGGCAATTAAAATATTTTCCAATCCAGTCCCTAATATGAATCCAGTCTAATAATTGTCACAAGTCCAGTCTAAAAAGTGCGTGAATAAAATCATTCCGAAAATTTCAGCATTCTTACTATCGCGTGGTCAGGGTTTGTCGCTCACATACTTCTTTAATAACACACTAGAAGCTTACACGGGGTGATTTGGCACAAAATATATTAGAGTGTTTTTTACGCAAGAATTTTTTTATTCACTAAGTACTGACTGAAACGAAAAGGCTTATTACGAGTGTTTAACTTTGATTTAAAAAAAAAATTTTTTTTTAAACATTCTTATAAATTTGATTGAAAATTAAATATTTTTGCTAAAAGTTTTATTTTAAAACAAATTAAATCGGATAATTTTTTTTATTGAAATTACTGAGGCTTCGATCCTTCTGACAAAAATTTAAGTAACTAATTTTAATCAGTAAATTAATTTTATATTTTTTTTAATTTATTGAAAAGTTTGTGTTTTTGCCTCTCTGCTAAAACATTATAATAATTGATTATCAGCCGTTAAAAGTTTAATAAATTTAAACCCACCAACGACTCTTGTTTTTTCTGATACTGTATCTATCTACAGTATCAGAAAAATCAAGGGTCGTTGAAGAAACTATCAAAAAAATGAAATAATAACATTTGTAAAATTAAAAAAAAACACAGAATGCATTTTGATGTCATGATTAAAGTTTTCTTGTGCAGAAATTTGGAAAAGTTTTGGTAGATTACCATCAATATGACGATATTTGAAAACCATCTTTGAATAAATAACATCTAATAACAAAGTTGAGTATATTTATTCCTGAGAATATATATTATAATACCTAAAATATAATTACATCATAAATTAGAGCTTTACTCGCTTTGCTTAGTAATCGTCTTCTACTCATAAAAATGAATAATCAATTAGTAATAATCAGCATAATAACTTGTACTCTTAAAAAAAATAATTTTTATTTTATAAATGATTAATAGATTAATCATGTCTTAACTTACGTTTAATATCATAATCGTGAAGTAAAATATTACGATATATTCTTCATAATATTATAATTAGTATTATTGATTCATAATTAGCATTTCAATTGATAATATCTCTATTATTAGCAAAAAAAGCATTGTTGCATGTTTCTCGGAATTTATTATCAGCTTAACTATTTAAACATTAAAATAAAGCTAATGGTTCTTAAAATTGCAAAAAAAAAAAAAAAGAATTAAGCGCGTGAAGAAATAAAAATAAACTTAGAATATTAATTAATCACCGCATGCTGGAATTCTTACTTCGAATTTATCTTTGTCGCACTGAATGGTGCTTGCACCACTGGAATTAGATCTTGCGAGATTTCTCCAAGGTCTGTAATACATTGAGGTAGGAAAAACTGAACGTGGTCTGTTGATATTCCATGTTGAAAATAAATCATCACGGCTTAAAGCGCTTCCAAAGTGTTGATCTATTAATCTGGAAACTGGACGATCAAAATCATCCCACCAATCGCGATACATTAAAGGCACGACGGACATATTCTATTAAAAAATAAATTAACTAAATATAAAATCAGTAATGAAAAATATTTTGTAATGTAACGAATAGAACGATGAGTTATGTGGTTTGTATTATCATCAGCGTTATTCTTTAGCTTAAGTGAGTGAGAGTTATTAATTAATCAAGTGTCATATTGGACTGTGGTAGTATCTGTTCAGTCGCATAAACATCTTTGAAATTAAAATCGTAAAGTTTGAAAATAAGTGTTAGGATATTAACGGAGGGAGTTTAACACCGAATAATTAATACTTTAATCTATTATTAAAATTTACGTAATAACTCTACGTAGGTTTAAATAATTAAGATACATTACTTAATGCTATCTAGAGTAATTAAAGTAATATTGATTAATGATCTTCAAGCTAAAAAATAGTTATATCATTCAAATATCATAGTTATAACGTTAGATTGATAATAAAAGTTTATTTGAGAAGCATTGGATTGGTCAGTAAATAATGATCGCACAATTATTTGAATAATTAGGATAAGATACTTAAATAATATACAATTAATGGATTAAACTTATCACCAACAGTAGGAATAATATCTTGCATTCTTCCAGTATATAAATTTTTTTTGCTTTATAATTATTTATTGCATTGTTAAAATATACATCTAGTTTGCAATGAAGAGATCTAGTCCACTTAATTAGACCTTGATTAGATGCTCATTGTAAATTAAATGCAGATTTTAACAATGCAATAAATTATTTATTTATTTTATAATTTTTTTTTTTTTTTTTTTAAGAATAATCAAAAATTAGTTTTGTAATTTCTTCAATTAATTTTTTAGCCAATCGTTTGATTCTTCCTTAATTATTAATTTTTACAATTAATATTTTTTTTTTTTTTTAGTTTAAAATTTAATAAATAAAGTTCAAAGTTATGAGTAAAATTTAATCAATAATTACAATAAGGACATAATAATAATAACAAGAATAATTATAAAAAATGGGTAAGCTGTGACTCGAGACAAAAAATAAAGAAAATAAACTTTTAACAGCAAACTATCTCAGGTTACATCGAATATTAAGATTCACAGTGAAAATAAAAGGATACTGAATAATGTAGTGTTTCTTGTATCATGCTTTTAGATTATATTTAATATAAGGTACGCATTTAAGAAAGTCATCTTTGAAAAATTAATTTACTTATATAGTTAAAAAAATTTTTTTTTTCATAATTTTTTGATTTTTAATTAAAAAAAAAAAATAGAGAAACTGACAATAATGTCTTCGCGCTTGTGGTGTGCAATCGAAGAGTGACATTATCAATCAATTATTGCACACCTCAATTAAAAAGTACTGTCATATTTTTCTCCAAAAATTTTGCCTTATGCTTCCTTTTGATTATTAAATTATTAATTTTATTATCAGTTAATTTATTGGAAATTTTTTTAGCATTTTTTAGATTGAAGAAAAATTAAAGGATTTATAATTTAGTGTAAGATTAAGTTAGTATCACGTAATTTTAATAAGACATGACATATTCAATAGAATAAAAACAAATTTAACTCATCGTTATATGCATTTACATATAAAGAAAAAAATAACAACAATAATGAATGATAACACAAATTATACGCACTTTTAATCGAACTTCGGTTCTTCTTCTTGTTTCACTGAGGAGTAACTGAGAGTTAGTGACGCAAAATCATGAACTTTAAATAGTTTTTCTCGCGGGTGGGATAGTTTACCAGAAAATTAAACAAAATTTATGAACCATTTGTCTAAAAATAAATTTGTAGTTTTTTCCGATATGATTCACGTTGTCTAAAATATTTCTAGGACAAATAATAGTCACAAGTATCAGAATAAATTTGAAATATTAAAAAATAGCGAAACTGATGTTTAAAATACTTTAACAACATAAACATAGACAATCGCGATAATATTTTGAAAATTCTATACTTATGAATGTGAAAAGAATAGTAAATATTAAGTATGTAGGCAAACAAGTAATTAAGTTCAAATTTATGCTTAAATTACGCATAAGCACAGTTTATCGCAGGTTGTTGCTAATTACTTAAAAAGAAAAAAATAATAGTAATTATAATATGAAAAAAAAAAAAGTATTTAAAGAGTGTGTATCTTATTATTTAGTAATAGTTAAGAGAAAAAAAAAATAATTTTAAAAACTATCTACCATTTATTAAATTTTTGGTTTTTTTTTTTAATCAACTTTAATAATTAATGAATCAAATGCTACATGGATCGTAAAAATACATTGAACTATTTAAAATTTTCTTTTGCTAATTATATTTTTAGAGTAATCGATATCTATTGAAAAAATCTCATAAGAACTTAAATTGGAAAATAAAAAAAAAAAAACACAATTTTTAGAATTGATAAAGATAAGGTGATTAGTAAATAAGCAACTACTAAACCTCATTACTATTTACAACAAGTATCACTATATATTCCAATAATTTTATTGAAAGAAGAAAAGAAAGAAAGAAAAAAAAGGTTACTCGTAATTTTCAATAAAACAAAATGAATGTAATGAGGTAAAAACTACTTACATTTAGATGAAGCCGTGTAAATACATTATATGAATGTAAAATTAATATTTAGACACTGGTGGAACTGGATAAAACGATAAAATTATATAATATTCAATATGAAACATTTATAACTATTAAATCATCATCTTACTCGGTAGTTTTAAATGTTGTAATAAAATAATTCTTGTCAATGCTTGTAATTACGTTAAATTTAAAAATATTCTTTTATGGGCGAAAAACTTGCGTTTAAGTTAATATATGTACTATGTAATAAGCTAATAACTTGAAGAAAAATTATCCTATGAAGCCAAACAGTAACAAAATATTTTACCACCAATGATATGAATAACGGAACATGTTTAACGAAAACTTTAAATACCATTAAACTATTTAAATATTATAAATAACCATCGTATCCTTTAATGGAAATGAGACAACGTTTAGTAAATAAAATTATATAAAATGTCTTGACACTGCTACTATCTTACATTTGTATTAATCTTGTCAGATAACCTGATAAATAAAAATATAAACAAGCTCCAACCATATAATTCTGTCTTTTTTTTATTTACTTGTAGTATATTTTATTTTATTTATAAAGAAGTAGATGAAATAATAAACAATTTAATTAACAAAGTATAGTTTTTAATTAAAATAGTTTTTACAAATTTTAAAGAATAACATGTTTACATGATAAATCATCGTAAAGTAGGTATTTTTAATTCTGGTGTCGTTTGAAGTCGTTCTATATCACTTAATGTGGAAATTCCTTTTTCCTAAAAGTATAAAATAAAAAAAAAAACATAACAATATTTTATTATTCCAAATATTAAAAGATTAAGTATTAATTAAGATATAAATTAATTTTTTTTTTACATAAAAATTTTTTAAAAATTGTTAAATCGAACTTACATGATATTCTTTCCACTTATCATAATTTTGTTTCATATGTGTTACTATTTCCGGCATATCAATGAATGCTATTTGGAATTAATAAAAATTTTTCATTAGAGAAAAATCACAGTTGATGATAAAAAAAAATTATCTAGATGATTTATGTACATACCATCCCATGCTTCAATCATATCATTGATGATATAATCAACAAATCCAATTTGAGATTTGGGAATGGAACAAGTATTGCGATCGAACAATGGCATTACAACCGGCAATTTTTGTTTCTTTTCTTCATCAGTCTAGAACAATTGGGTGAATTTTTTATTTTTCCTATTTATTTTTATTATTTTTAGACTTCAATATTAATTTTTCGAACCTGATCAAAATATTCTTGGGCTATTCTTTTAGCCCATTCTATACAACATCGTAGAGGACGAGTAGGATTCGACACATCAGCACATTTGATCATCATTATTTTTACTAGCGTCACATTTTCTGGTTGCAATAGCGTTACCATGTCAATTCCGTCAGAGTAGTACTGAAATCATTTTCATCAAATACCGAAAGTGATTATTGTAAAATAAAAAATTTTTAAAATAGAAGATTTTGTCTAAATAATTAGCAGTTTTTTTTAATTAAACAAAATTGATTTATTTACATGCAAAAACGAATAATTTCAATTGAAATTAAATTTTGTTTGACTGAGAAAAAGTTTTTTGGAAAAATCAAATAATTTTGAACTATACAAAACTTTAGAATCAAAAATTACACTTTTATGAAAGGTTTCGTTGTCGCTCAATGCATAAAAAATTCATTTTAATATTCAGATTGATTCAAATTTGATGAAATTTAATTAATTGTCCAGGAAAAAAATTGTAAAATGTAAATATTACATTAAAAGCTCTGAAAATTAACATTTAAAGCTTGAATTTATAAAAATTTTATTTCAAACTGCAATTTTTCTAGTTTTTTAGACGAAGCGACGCTTATTATCACTTATAAAGTAATTTTTACATTTTTTTTTTGTGTGTAGACCTATCAGGCCAAATATAGTTATATCAAAAATTTTTCGATGGGTAGATAGATAGAATTTCAATTTTCAACCATTATATAAATAATTTAGTAAAACAAGTGTATTAAAAACTGAAATATTTTCTCTTACCTCATCACCACTTGTACCACTGCAAATATTGACAAATTTAGCCAAATGTTCAAAATGTTTAGTCATTTCTGTAGCCAAAATCATATCTATGATATTTTGTCTTATAATTTTATAAGTTTCTTTTTCTAAATTCTAAAAAAAAAAAATCATATCATCTTCTACTACAATTTAAATTTAACATACAAACCGATTTTAAAATACCAACTTTAAAAATGTTGACATTGTCATCGGATAGAGTCAGTTTAAATGTCAATGCAGCATGATGAGACTCAAGTACTGATATATCATTATAAAGTATCGCTAATTTATTATCAGCATTACATAAAAATTGACTAAAAAACAATAAAATTGAAAACAGGAAAAATTTTATTGAATTTAATTATAAAAACGACGTACCTCGATTTACCGGGGTGGTCGACATCGTGCGCTGCAGCGGCAATCAATGCAGCGACTTCGTCAAGAGGCTCTAAAACCATTTGTAGTCGTTCTGACTGCATAAATCGTGCCGTAGCTTGTAAAACGTCAGCCGCATGAGTCGAATTATGATAACTATTATCTAAATGATATTTATATTCGATTACACTAAGCCAATTTCGTAAAATTTTTTCATCACAATTTAATTTAGCAGGAACATTGTATCGACACATTAAATTCATTCCCAAATGTACCAGCGGCCTGTAATTCAACAAATCGCCTAATTTAATAAAAAGTATTCAAGATAGAAAGTAAATTGATGTAGAAATTTAATAAACCTTCTTTCAGTTAGTACTTCTAGGCTAAAAATATCAAAATCCCAATCGAGACTGCGATCTAGCAATTTATCAATTTCTCTTGGACCTTGGTGATTTTTTGTGTGCGTTCGATGGCTTATAGAATGTCCGAGTTTCATAGTTACACTGCGCATTGAATCATTCGACGATCTTCGACCATCGCGAATATAATGAGATGGTTTCTGTCGAATCCAATTATTTTTTTTTGTACTTTATTGATAAAGAATAAATGATTAAAAAAAAAAAAAATTGAGACTTACTGATAACAGTGCTTCCACTAAATCTGATGCAACTGGATCATTAGTAATTTTATTATCTTCTTTGAGATACGGTCTGTAAAGTTCTGTTGCTTTAAGAGTTTCAATTGCCTTTCAACATTAAAAATAATTTTCTAATTTAATTATTACATCTACATATTTTTTATAAAAACTGTAAAAATCTTTGAAACAAAAATTAATACCCTATCAATCTGCGTAGCTATTTCAGGGTTTGCGGCATTTATTTCAGTCATGGCATTTGTTAAAAGTGTCATCACTTTAGTGATGGGTGATTCTAATGGTAAATTATTTAGTTTTTGTAAACTTGAACGTCGTTGAGCTATAAAATAAATTAAAAAAAAAAAAAATATGGTTACCTAGATACTGTTATTTATCAGTTATAAGTTATAAGTAAACAGCTACCGGAAAAAGTATGTATAATTCTCAATAATATCGAGAATGTATATTGCGTAAAAAGATAAAGTTTACTATCGATAAGATAATGTGATAAATACTCACTTCCGATATCACTGCCTACTGATTTAAGGTCGTAGGATCCGCGACGAAGTGAATGTAAACTAACACGAGGATTTTGTCCAGTATGTGACATTCCGATATTTTCCAATAAATACATGGTATCATGAATGTAAACGTAATGAGTAGGTTGCCTGATTAAAATTAAATTGAAGGCAATATGTACATATTAAAATTATTTTTCTGCACAGTAAAAAATTTCGCGTCAAAAAATTTCGTGTTAAATATTTAACACTTTTTTGTGTTAATTTAACACAATAAATGTTAAATTTATACATAAAAGTGTTAAATATTTAACACAAAATTTTTTGACGCAAAATTTTTTACTGTGTGTAAGAAAAATTAAATTATACGGTGACAAAAACTGTAAAAAATACCTACTTTCCCGAAGCGCAGAATGGGATGATTCTACAATTAATTGTAATTGTGTCCTTAAATTTTCTCTTGCAATTCATATTACCTTCAAATTCTCTGCCACGCTGCAATTGTTGATCCATCAATACAAAATTTTCATGTGTTATTATTTCCGAGAGATTACTTCCTATAATTTCATCATATTGGTAGCCCAGTAATTTTTCACTTGCTTTATTAACGAACTAAAAAAAAATTAATTGCCGAAAAGAAATAAATAATAATAATAATAATAATAATTAAAAAATTTCAAAAATTCAATGTTTTTCTCACTCGGACTATATGGTGTTCGTCAGTTATGTGTACCATATCCTTACACCTATCCATGGCTACATACAGAGCGTGTGCTGCTGCTAGTTGCAGTCTTGGTTGTATTTCACTTACGTAGATCCCGATCAATTGATTGCTAAGCATTATATCATGTGAACATTCCATCATTGCCTTAAAAAATAAATTTATCTATTTTAATTTATTTTTTATTAATTATTAATTGGATAGATAATGTCAGACTTACTCTACTGTAGCCAATATTTAGGAGATCTAGTGTCATAATTTTTTCATTATCAGTCGTTGTGAAAAATCTTAATAAGAAAAAAAAAAGAATAAAAATTTTTTTTTCATTTATATTGAATAAAGAAGATACATTAAATATTAGAAATTTAGATAATTATTTACAAGTAGTGTCCTTAAAAAAAAAAAATATATATATATATAATGTTGGATTAATTATTATTAACAACTAATTATTATTACTGTAAAAACAAGGAGAATAGAAGAAAATATTAATCTCTCGATTTTTTAAAAATACATTAAAAAATTTGCAGTGAAAATTAAAAATGCTGTAGAAAATTGAAAAAAACTTATTTTGACATCAATTTTTTTTTTTAAGTTTTTGTTTTTAAATGTATATTGCAAAAAAAAATGGTAATAAGCTTGAATACAATGAGAGTAAAAGTTATTTAAGATTTTTTGCAAAAACAATCATTTTTTGAACTTTCAAAATTGATTTTTCAATTAAAATATTAATTTTTTGATATGACCGCCATAAATTCGCTGTAATAACAAAGGATTAAAAAAATAAAGATATGACGATACAATTCATTTATTTTTTATGGCCAAAAATAGGTTTAACCCCACTTGTAAATAATTACCGAAATTTGTTTATATTAACTTACGATTTTTTAACCAGTGCCAAAATTACACTACTGTGATGATAGTTTGTGGAACGTATAGCTCTTGCAACAAAAGAAATACATGATACGACTTAATATTTTGCCTTACTATTTTTTTTTCTATCAAATTATGTTCAAAAAATAATAATAATTAATGTATACTGGCAAATAATATCGGCTTCGGGTGCTCGATGACCTCGGCGGTCGATTATTATTAATTCGTGGTATCGATTTTGAAATATTTCTACAGCTTGTTCTGCATTTTTGGCTATTGATACGCTCCATCCTAAGTTTCTTGTAACAGTACTCAAAACTTCCAACTGTTGATCGTCTCGAGGAAATATTAATAAAATCTATTTGAACAAAAAATAAACTTAAACATGCAAAAATATTTTTAGTTGTGAAAAATATTAATTTTTTTTTTTTAACCTTTACTACTTGAGATAAAGCTCCGATTGACAAAGTTGATTTAAAATCTTGCGGTCCTTTCTGTAAAAAATAATTTTAATATTTTAATTTGCATTAGTGAAGATAAAATAACCATTTAATAAAAATTGAAACACAGGATGTGACCGAATATGACAAAGGAGAACTCTCCTCAATATTTTCATCGTTTGGAAATTTTAATTTTTCGCGACGTCGAGTACGAGGATCTTTTGTAAAATTTTTGGTATTTGGAGTTATGAAATTCTTCATAAATATTTTTTTAAGATTGGCAAAATTAAATAAAAGACAAAAGACGATCTTTTTATCGATTGATCAATGAAAAAAAAAAATAAATAAATTATTTAAAGAAGTTTAAATAAAAAAAATATAAATATGTGGAAAAAATTTTAAAGTTATGGATAAAATAAACAAAAAGCTTTTCTAGCAAATTTTTGAAAAAAAAAAAATTTTGTCAACTCAATTAAATTTTTTTATTTTAAAAAAAAATATCATTTAATTATCATATATTTATAAAAAAAAATATAAACAATTTAAAAAGAAAATTACATTAAATCAATCAGTTTCATTTTGTTTAAGTAATTTTTTTTTCTAATAATTGCACAAACTACGGAATATTCATAAAAATAAAAAATTTCAAAATAAAAAAATTTTATAAAAACTGGTACGTTTGTGTTACTCTAGAATCACTGCATATTATCACAGAAAATTATTTTTTTAAACTAAAAATCCATGAAGAAATATTTAATTTAATTTTTTTAAAACGTAAAGTAAGTTTTTTTTGACAAATATTGGCGATTAAAAAAAAAAAAAAATTACGAAGCCGCATTATTATTATAAAGTATAAAATTCATAAACATTAATTTTTTGAATAATCCCGCTTGTTTTAAAAAGCAAATCAACGCAAAAAAAAATTAATAAATAATATAAAAATATTTTTAAACAGTGCAATAAAAAACATGAATTTTCGTCTAACCAATGAAATAAAACTAATAAAAACTAGAATGCTGTTCAATGTATACACACACTTAATGATTATTTTAAATCACTTTACGTGTTTAAAAAAAAAATTTTGTTGTTTTACTACACACGTTATAAACTCGATTCTATCGAGGCAAATAACAACAATTTTTGAAAATAAAAAAATCAGTCGAAATCATACATCTCTAATCAAAGGACCGGGTGGTAGAACCATCACGTGCATTTTATTCGAGTTTGAAAATAACTTTCTATTGCTTAATCGTCCACAAAAAATAGAAAAAAATCTCGAAGACCAAGATTCCGGTGGATCATCATTATTAATCACATCATTACTTGTGGAACCCGAAACATACAATGTTTGATGAGTTAACCGTCTCGTATCAGACATTTTTTGATATTCACTATAAAATTTTCAAAAAAAAAGTATAAATTAACACATAAAGCCGCATTTATTGTGTTAGAATAATCCAAAAGAAACTGTTGTTTTTCACCACAAAGCACATTGTTTAAATCGATTATATATGATTAAATAAACCTTCAACTCGAGTAAAATAATTAATTAAATTTTCAAGTATGATTTAACACTACGCAAAGTGTGAGTGATATTTATCTCGACTGTCAACCATATGATCATCAAAGTTAAAATAATACTGATTGAGATAATTTAAAAGCTAGTATATTCTCACACCTGAGAAACTATTAATGATAAGAAAATTTTACGTTTCAATATCTTAAAAAAAAAAATAATGCACTGTTGAAGGCTAACTGAGCTAATATCAAGTCTTAAGAATGACACTCAACGCTTGAGAAGTAAAGTATGTCCTACTTGTATCTGTCTATCTCACCTGTCAATCAATAAATGTATACGACTCGCGTTATATTGTTGTAGAATTGAAGTGGATTGACCGAGGGTGCGAAATAAACTGACAGCTATAAAATCAAATGCGCAAGCGCTTAATCATACAACTGTTAAGCTTGTGGTGGAAGAAAACTTTCTTCCTTTCTTTCCAGACAATCATCTTTAATAAATCAGAATTATTCATACCCTCAGAAATTATTAGTTGCGCAATAAAAATTATATTAAGACACGAACAACCCTTTTCATGTTGCTATCTTTGTTAATCAATTATCCCTACTCAAATACTTATGATCTGACATGCATAAACTCCCGCGCTGAAAATAATCCATGAACTCGACATCAATTGCAGACAAAGAGTTCAAGTTATCTTTAGAAGGTTAACAAACTCCACGTAACTTGTTAAAGAAAGGGTTGTCGCGACAGTTGCATTAATATTTTAAAATAACGTCGGTTATCAACCCTTGCTATATACTTCTTGCACTATTATTACAACTAACTCAATTTGCAAACTCTAAGAACAATTTTCTAACAATTGTTACTATGTTTTACATAAAACTTTGCAACAAAGTCTATAAAAGTCTATAAAAAGTCTATTATTCATTTATGATATCAAGTTTATATTCAAATTTATCGTGGTAGGAAAAATATGCGCAATTGGTTGTGCAGTTCACTTACTAACAAACCACCGACACGATCACTTGATTTTCTGCGAATCTGTCATCTCAGTGGGTTCACACTTTATATGTTGACAAAATAATTGCTGTACCAGAAGCTTATGTATTTTATGTACATACTAAAACTACGTAGAGAGATATTGAATTAATACTGCTACGAATTATTATCTTGTTATCAAATATAAACGAACTTATTGGAATTAAACGAACTTATCGTTGACTTATCATTTTCATTTGATAAGGAAAAAATAAAAAATCTACTTTATATGGAAATAGTATATTATAATACAGTTTTTAATGGAAAAAAAA
>JZSA01003700.1:0-18340 GCA_000956155.1 Cotesia vestalis | reverse complement strand
ATTGTTATTTTTTTTTTTTTTTTCAGTTGATTTTTATTACTACATTTGAGAATTTACAGATGGTGAAAAATTATTATGGAAATAAATATTTATTAATGATTATCAAAATAATCATTTTTTTTTTTTTGATGAAAAGTTATTAAAATTAAAAAAAAAAACGCTTACGGGTATTGTATATTCTACGTCATCTTCATCTGGAAGTGAAGGTTCAAAATTTGATTTTTCAATCCAATCGACTTCTTGAGTTTGGTCCAAATTTTCAAGGTCTCCTATAAAGATATTTAAATATTTTTAAAACGACATAAAAATTCAAGGTTTTTATTTTTAACTATAAATCATCTTGATTAAATTAATTCATAAGAAAAAAATATTTTTAGATTATTATAATTATTCTTAACTACAAAAAAAATTTCGGGAGAATTATCTTAGACAAAGTTTTTGAAAATTTTTCTTGCCTTGAAAAAGTTTTTGCTTCCTCAAAAATAATATTTGTCTTTCCTTAAACATTTTATCGGTTCAATTTAGCTTTATTTTCTTTATAAATACTGTAAAAAATCGGAATTGAGTTCGGAGTGAATTATCACTCCCCCCGCTCGAATTACTGGAGTGAAGAAATAAAATACTTCACATGAAAGTGAGATAGAAATAACATCCACTCCGAATTTACTCCTGATTTTTTTCACTGTAGTTTTAATTTATATATTCAGCAGACTGATGTTTGTCTACTGAATTACTATCGCTTGTCTACTAATTATCATCGTTGATAATAGGCGAAAGTTACGATAGTAGTTAAACATGCGGGTAAACAGCTATTTGATAAATAGAACATAATTGTTTGCTTCTATTAAATGAATAATAGAAAAAACTTAATTAATTTATGAAAACTAAAATACGCATATTATAGTTCGTTTTTTTTTAAGTCTACTGATTTGGAATTAATTTTTGGGAGTGAATTATTTTCGTCTAATTTACACCCTCTAGGAATTTAATTTCTCCTCGACTTTTTAAAGTATAGTAGCTCAAATAATTTAAAAATCTGTGCAGTTACGGGAATTTTATACAGAGTCTACTAATTTTTAAGTGTTGGTTTTTGTCATTTTTTTATTCAAACAGCAACTGTTGATTTCAATACTTAATCGTGTATTATTTTACGCAATAGCTGCGCTTTTGCGAAAGAAATAAAAAAAAATAATGTAGAACGTCTATAAGAATTACGTCACACATTACTCTTTGGGCAAAACACCAATGGGGACTTATTTGTGATTACATATCGGGAGTTTATTGCCTCGGGCAGAACTTTCTTGTCACAACAAACCAAGGTCACAATAAAAAAATAGTGTAAAAAAATTTGCTCTTTTATTGTTAGCACTTCGAAAGTTCGAAGCAAAATAAACTTAATAATCAGCTGATTAGTCTTCCATGTAATTGAATATTTTTATTGAACTGTACCAACACTCAATACGTATTGAGTAAAAATTGGCATTGTTATTTTTATAAAATGTCTTTTCGATAAACTAACAAAAAAATAATTTATTACTGAAGTAAAAGTGGTGAATTTAAATTAATTAATTTACGCAGATTTTAAATTAAAATACAATTACAAAAATTTAGCTTGAAAATTTGGAAATAAAAATCACTGAGAACATTTCAACTTCGTAATAATATTTTTTGTACAAACGTACCATTAGTAATAAATTCTTGAATTTGATCTTCATTCTTCGCCGATAGATGATAATAATTGTCATATGGATCCATACAGTATCAAGATCATTTAATGAAAATTTATTTAATCGCAGCAATACTAATAACATAAACTTGATCACAGCATTGTTATTTTTAACTTCTTCGTATTTATTTCACAATTCTAAAATAAAAAACACATAAAACTTTTACATTGATCCAGAAATATCATTTATAAATATCCAATTGAAAAACATTGTATACGGACATGTAGGAAATAAATATATGCAATTTTATCGAAAAATCTATTTTACAAAATTCGAATAAATATATAAAAAAAATAAAAGTTCAGAAATTTTTATTCAAATTATAGATAATGATAATAATTGGTGAAATTTATTTCGAATTATCGTAACCTGTCACTCTTTTATTACTTCAGACATTTTTTCAATTACTTACAACTTTAAAAAAAAACTATTAACTATCTTTCCACGTTATTTTAAGTATCAATAAAATTTCAATAAGAAAATACTTGTTAACTCGATTAATTTTTAATTATATCAAGACTTTTAAGTCAGGGTAATCTGAAAACACAGCAGCGAATTTGAAACAACGGATATCCGAAGGAGAACTATCGTTAGCGCGGTTGTGTATGAACTGGCAAGTCTGAAGAATGGGCGAAAATATTCACCAACGAGTGAGTGAATGTCATACCAAGAGTTTTGACAGATGAAAGTGTAATAATTAACTTCTGTAATGAGAACGAATTTACCTCAGAATTTTTGTTTCTTCTCTATTAAAATTTATTATGTAATATTTACATTCTTTAAATTAACATTTAAACATAAAAAACATATTTAAAATATTCATTCTTTTTTTTTTGTGTTTATTTAAAAATATTTTTCCATAACTAAATTGGTAGCTTGATAATTGGTAGTCCATCTAATTATTTACTTTCCAATTTTTACTTTCACATTTTTGTTAATTCAACTGCTAAAATTATTTTCACAAAACTTGTTTAAAAATTTGTTATGTAATGATAAATGTTTACCAAAATTAGCATTCAAAGTATATTAATTATTGTATTTAATCTTGCAAAATTTTTGCCTTTTATTTTGTTCCATACATAGTTTATAATTTTCATCTCAATTGCATTCTACAATTTTTGTCATTTATATTAAATAAGCCTTAGTAAATATTTAAGTTTATCGTTTGATTTACTCTGATATAAATAATCTAAATATGAATAATCCTTTCAACTCAAATCAAACATGAAATTAGCTAAAAATTGAATATTGGAGATTTTTTTTAAGCTTTGAAATTTTTTTAAACAAATAAATTATCCCTAACATCCAAAAGTCTCTTAATAGCAGTAAATGTAAATTATCTTGTTAATCTATTTAAAAATCTTTTAATCTAAATGCTCAATTATAAAAGCGATTGTTAAAATATTTTTTTTTTTATTAAATTTTTTAGATACATGTTGAAATTGTATGATTGCTGCATTATTCTGATGTAATCCGGAGTCCCACTCATGATTCGCATATAAAACATTTGATACAACGTTTGATATACTGCATACTAATAACCCGAAAATGTTGAGTGGTATTTGAATACTGGTTATGATTACTGATAAATCGTTTTGAGAAAACTTATTATTATTTAGTAATCTATATGCTGTAGAGATAAATACTTGAATTCTAACGCAATAATAAACAGTATCATTTTTTAATAGAAAATTTTTGAATTTTTCAAATCAAAATTTTTTTAAACATATCCTAGTAAGCCAAGACGGATGACAACCCTAAGACAACCAGAATAGAATCTTAATAATTATTATAATGAAGATAATGGTAATTATTGGATACATTAATGTGGTCCTTGGCCACTTTTTCTTGCAACGTCTGATGAAAAATTCAGCAACTAATTTCCTTGAGAATCGCATTTGTTGTAATAGATTTATTATTATAAGCATGTATTATTTGTTTGATGAATTATAATGGTTAGTAGTTTAGAACATAAAGTAAAGAGGTAGATTATTTAATTATCCTTTTTTTTATCGATCAAATAATAAAAGATTTTGACGATAAAAAATTAGTTGTTTGTAAATTAAGATTCAGATTATTGAAAATAGATTTTTTATTCTAATTTAATAAAATTAAAATAAATTATTTCACATATAAGATTTTATTAAATATTAAATCATTTAAAAAAATTTTAATTAAATTATTAATTGAAAAAATTCAACATGTATTATCGAACATTACATAAGGAGTGCGTTTAATTAATTTATTTTTTTTTTATAGAATTAATAAATTTTGTACTGTCTTGCTGTTTGTATTTTTGTCAATTTCCAGGGATTATTGGGCACTCAACGTGCCCACACTAACCAAATTAATTGAGAAACGAGCTGGATCGAAAAACAACAATCAACAAGAGCGATCACTCACGATGGATGATCTACGTGGAATATAAAACAGTTTAGTTGGTCATTCTCCAAAACACCGTATATAAATAATGGTAAATTAATCATCGATGCACTGAAAAAAAAAAAATTAATTTTAATCAAGAGAAAAATTCTTAACCCAAGAAAATAATTTTGAAGAGATTCAGTGTCTTGAATCGAGACGAAAAATTCTTGAATTAAATAAAATTTACTTAAACCAAGGAAAATTTCTTAATTTAAGAATTTTTCTATTTAAATCAAGAAGACGACATTCTTCAAAATTATTTACTTGATTCGTTAATTTTTTTTCTGCGTGTTTTAAACTCAGTTTATTTACAATTTTATTATATTTTTAGGTTGCGCAATCCAAAGTGAGAACAAGGAATGAAGTGGAAAACTACTGAGCGAATTTATAAACTCAATTCTACAAATAAAAATTGAAAATGAGTTTTATGAAAATTATTTTTTTATTTATTACATATAAAAAAATTTATTAAACAGCTAAACAATAATTTTCAATCATCGTTATATATTTTAAAAAATTTTGTATAAAAAAATATATTTTATAAAGTGAAAATATACTACTTAAATAATTATTTAAATAGTCTCGATTTTTTTTAGTTAAGCTTCAGTATTAAGACAAGAAATTATTTTAATTTGTGTGATTATCGAACTGTGTTATAATTTGTTAATTTTAAATGAACATCTGTCTAGGCTGTTTGATATCGAAGAGTGGGGATTGTTATATTTATTTCTATGGAAACCCTTGTTCACAAAACTAAGTTCCAGTCGGCTTACTGTAGATACTCATTACTTATTAGTATACTTACAGTGACAAAACTCTGGATTAAAAAATAAAATATCAATCTAATTCGATTAGGCTTGTACGGTTTATTAACATGAGTTTATCTGGAAGATTAGAGTATATAAAAAATTTTATTAAATTAAAACAACAAGAAGAAATAATAGAAAAAGGAATTGAATTGTTTTTAAATAATATCAAGTCGGATTCAGAAATTTTAAAAAGCTTCACGGAAGAGTATAAAAGTTGTACGAAAAAAAGGTAGTACAAGAAACTTTGGAAAATTAAATTATTAAATAATTACATTGGTAATTTTTTTTTTTTTTTACACAGAGAAGAAACTACAAAACATCTTTATGATAAAATGATTGAAATAAATACAGATTTTGAAAATATTAAAGCCATAATAAACCAATTTAATAATGGAAAATTAATCGGTATTGTTTTTTATGATTTATAAAAATTTATATTATTAATTTTAGACCTCATTAATTAAACCTTAGTGAAATTTTATTTAGATGTTAATGATTGTAAAGCCAGAATGAATGAATTATTAGAAAAAATAAAAAAGTTCGGAAACGATTTTGATTTGGAAGTTTTACAAAAGGAACAGAAGGATTTGGAAGATTATTTGTATGATTTCAAAGTAACGCTCAAAAAATACGAGAGTAAAAAAAATTCAACGGCAATAAAATCTAAAATAATCAGAAAATCATCGGAGGAGAAAAATAAAATTGATACAGATTATAGTGAAGTCAAAGATTTTGAATCTTTAATTGTGAAGACAGGTATTTTTTTTTTAATAAAAAAAAATAGCAATTACAATTTTTTAAATTGAAGAATTACGTCCTTTCTTCAAAGATCGCTTTATCATTAGATTTTACGCTTAATTTAAAATTATTTTACTTAAAAAAAAATGTCAAGTATTGTAGAATTAATTTTACTAAAACTGAACGGGCAAATTACTCAATTCTGAACAGTTGTAACTTGCAATACATTCATATATTCTTATGAATTCGCAAATGACTATAATGTAAATTAACATAATTATTTATTTAACATATGAACTATTTTTGAATAGCTTCAATTGCGTCACTAGTGTGAATTTAAGAGTCATTAAAAAATAAAAACAAATTTTTTTAAATATATATTTGTCTTTTCATGAGTAAAGTATTTTTAATAAATAAAATTTTAATTTAAGTCAATAAATTAAAAATAAAATTTTTAGTCAGTAAATAATAATTAATTGTAATTTTCTCAAATGATATTTAAAAAAATCCCAATTTTTCAAAGTTTTTTAATTTATTAATGAAGAGTAAAAATTTTTTTTTATACTAGGTCACACTCAGCATTGGAAAGAGGAAGACCATAATTATTTTATTCAAATTAGAAATAAGTTTCACAGTATACCAGCAATGGTGACGGAGATTCAAAAAAAATATCCTGATTTATCAGCAGAAAAAATAATTAATCATGAAGAATGGTACAAGATTTATATTAATTTGCGAGAAAAGCAACGCAACAGTGTAAAATTGTGGCGTGCAAAAAAAGAATCAGAAAAAAAAGAAAAAATAGAATTGATTAAAAATAATGAACTTAAAAATATTACTCCCCAATATGAATCAAAAAGCGGCAATGAATTTAGCGATAACGAAAGTGAATCTGCAAAAATATTAATACTGAAAAGAGATGAGATATACAAACAAAAAGAATTGATTAAACAATGGAGAATTGAAAAAACACGTGCTAAAATTGAAAGTGAGATAGAATTGAAAAATAGATTAGAAAATAAACGTATATTACGCGAAAAACAATTTTTAACGCGAATAATGAAAAATAAAGAGGCGCTTTTGAAATATCAAAAAGATAAATTAGTAAAAGTCCAATCGCCGAGTTATGAAAATAAACAAAATGATAAAATTGTAAAATCATCTTCTATTATTAAAAGTTTTAGGTAAAATTATTTATTTATATTTAAAAATTAAATTTACGTAAATTTTTTTATAAAGAAATATTCAATTATTTATTTATCAAAAATATTTTGTTTATAAATTTGAATATTTATCTCAAGTTTTTTTTTTTGTGTTTACAGACAAAAAGACAATGCATTTATAAATAAAAGGAAGCAACTCTTAGAATTGAAAAATCAAAATTCTATGAAGTATCATTCTAAAATTAATAATGATAATAAATCAACTAGTTTTAAATCTAATCATCACAAGTCAACTTTAATGAAATCTACAATATTGTGGGATGAAAAGTGTAGGAAGGAAGAAACATTGGAAAATCAAAAACCGCTTCTTTATATTAAAGATATTCCAAAACTGTACGTAAAAATAAATGTAGCTTTATAAAAAATTTTTTTTTTAAATATTTACATGAATAATTAAAAAATATTATTACAGAACGCGACATAATTGGAGAAATCAAGAATCTTTTACATAAATTAATTTATTTGGATATCAAAAATTAATATTTACAAAAATTATTTATCAAAAGAATCTAAAAACCACTTGGGTAAAAATGCATATTCCGAAGTCGGTGGAACTTCCGTCACAACAATGTGACTGTGCGGAATCCTTTCAAATTTGTAAATCGTATTATCATAATTTTTTGTAACAGTTTTTTTTACGTAATTCAGAAATTCATCACAAAAGTTCATTGCGACTGATGCACTCCAAAACCTCTGTATTGAAAAGAAAATAAAATGATTATTAAAAAAAAAAATATCTTTAGCTGCTTATATTTTATTACAGCTTACTTCTGAAATTTTTGGTAAATCCGCAACTCGATAGTTTTCCAAACGCCGCACGAATCCTTTATCATCTCGAAATCCGCACAAAATAGTGTCAATCCCGACTAAAAAACTTTGACTCCACCATCGGATAAATTTAAATTTTTTCAAATTAGAAAATTGACGTTCATTGTCTACCAACCTACTGGTCTTTAATTCAATAAATCTCAAGTTTTCGATCGGCAGTGGGTCTGATAACAATTTATCCGAATACACTCCATCCATTTCAGCAGCATAAAGTAATTTATTGTCATTTAAATGGCTCTGGAATACACAACAAAATTCTTCTCGTTCATCCACTGGCTTGGACGTATCTGGCGATTTATTTGGTTCATCTATAAAAATTGTTTTACATTAAGATTATAAACTTTAAAAAAGTTTAGAAAATAATTACAAGTACCTGTTAAAATATATTGTTCAAATTTAAATCCCCAAGATGAAAACTGCAAATCCTTTTCTGTTTGGTTTAGTATTTCGAATTTTTCAGCTTCAGTATCAAAAGCCATTAGATAAATAGTTCCTTTCCATTTAGCCGCACATATAATCCAACCTTCTCTTTCATCGTATGCCGTTTTCATCAGGCGCGATAACAAACCACGAAAACAAACAATGTTTGGTTGTAAACTAAAATTAAAAATTATATCAATAACAAAATGATTTTTTTACCAGAAGTAAAATAAATAAATAAATAAAATAAAATTAGATTTTTTTTATTTTAAAATTACTGTAAAATAAAAATATATTTGTAATCTACCTTCGTCCACTTTCGGGATCAGCACGAATTTTGTCAGTATTGTTAACTATCCATTGCAAAAATGTGTCAATTTTTTCATGCTTTGTTGGTTTAATTTTACGCTTTACAGATTCAATTCCTTGATTTAAATTAAAATTTACTTCATAATTTTTTGGAGGTTTATAATACGTCAATTGAGATGAATCAAAACATATTGATCTTGAGCTATCAATACTGTAGTAACCGATGGCTTTTGGCCTTTCAAAATATGGAAAATCTTTATCCCATGATTTTTTTATTCGATACACCATCTTAGTAAATCATCAATATGTTCACGATATTTAATTTAAATAAATTACCTATCTAAAATAAAAACTAAAAATCTTTTGAATAAATTACTTATGTTTAATTTTTAAACGTCAGCACAATTTTTAAACTACTAAGTCACAAAAATATTTATTATGAACAAGTACATATACAAGAAACACATGTTTACATTTTGTTGTCATGGAATTATACATATATATATGTAATTAAATAATGTGCCGATAAATAATCATGCTTTATAGAAATATAGTTACTGAAAATCCTGATAAATAATTTACTGATGGTTGTGTCAAATTCAAAAAATGAAAATAATAATTATTAACAATAAGCTCCAATCAACAAAGAAGAAAACAATCTTACTTACTGCCCGCTTTATTGATTTAAAAAGCTCCCGCAGAACAAAGTGACAGTTCAGAATAAAAAAAAAATACAAGTCACACTGCAGTATCCACTTAGCTGTGGAAGAAGTGACAAGTGGGCTCCAAGATGTCGTAAGATGTCTGTTGACCGACTCGTTAGGCTTTTGAACGATGATGATATTTTTCTACTTGATTTGAACAAAAAAATATTTTTTTAAAATTGCACTTACAGTTTTTCAAGCAAAATTTTTTTTTCTTTTTTTTTAATCATTTTTTTTTCGATTAAAAAAAATTCTAAAAATTTTTAAATGTCGGCTAACTTAATTTTCATCACTAAAGTTAGCCGACGTTTTCAACTTTTTGATTATTTTTCTTTTGTTCAGAACTAAAAAATATTTTTAAAAAATTGCTCTCACAGTTTTTTAAATTTTTTACAAACGAAAATTTTTTTTAATTATTTTGCAACAATTTTATGAATAAAAAAAAAATTATAAAAATTTTTAGATGTCAGGTAACTTAATTTTCATGAAAAAACATATAACTTTATTTCTATTGTTAAGAAAATTTTTAAAATATCAACTAATAAATTTAAATCTTCAGATTGGTATTTTAAAAAAAAATATTCCAACTTCCTCAATTGTAAATTAAACACAAATATTCAAAGCGAATATTGAAAAAAATTTTATGTATTATTTAGAACCTAAATCACTTTGATAATCAATCATTTTTTATTAATAAAAAAATGTAAATTTATTTCTATTCTTACTTTATCAATAGAACGTGACATAAAATCTCATATCAAATAAAACCACGAGACAGGACTATAAAGTCAAAAAAAAAAAAAAAAAAAAAAAAAAAAAAAATTAAAAAAAATTCAAGCCGAGTGATTCAAAGTACAAATAGAATAAGCTAGAGCAGCCAAAATATAACTTATTATTATTATAATAATTCTTTGAAATGTATGATGTATTATGTACATTTTGTGTGTCCCATAGCACAGTAAACTGGTATTGGTATATGGATCCCATTCCCGGAAGATACTCTCGAGGCAAACTCTGAAAGGATGGGCACAGCTTGCCGTGTAAATCTTGTGTCTTGGTTTTTTAAATTTTTTTTCAACATCTCATTCTTATTTACCTCTCTCTCTCTCTCTGTACACTTCACATACGAATATTTGTGGTACACATACTACATACTACACATATTAGTTGTCAGAGACGACAAAGGGTTTCCATGCACACAGACCAAATCCATGTTCATTCTTCCATCCTACATCTCTTCTCCTCCTTTTTGGCCTTCTTTTTGCTCCTTTTTATCCGCGAAATGAGACTTAACTTTAACCGATGGCTGTGCATTTACTTTTAAATTCGTAGAAAGACCAAGTAAATTTTGTCTTCAGTCCTACCCTGACATGATAGAAAAAAAATTTATATATATCACATAAATACATAGGTTTTTTAACAATAATAATAATTTTTTGATATTTTCTTTTTCTAAAGACTGGTTTTAAAATACTTTATATTTTTAGTCATTATTGGCTGTCCAGTCTAATACAAAATTTTTTTCGTAGACCCTTTTGAAGCATAACCAAAATATCCAAGTTCGAATCCTGGTCTGGACGCTCCGAATTATTTTTTTAATCAAATTTATCTTTAATGAAAAATTTAGATACGAATTGACGATAAATTTTTTATGCCTGGAGGGAAATACAGGCTAAAAATACCACGAAAAAATTTTTGTATTAAACTGCAAGGAAAGAACAAGATGACACTGGATATCATCTCAGATTACAATGAGTATAATCCAGATATCACTCAGTATAATCTGGATTATACTAGGTACTATCTGAAAATTTTTTTCGCCACAGATATCACTGAGTATAATCTGGGATGACATCCAGTGTCATCTTGTTCTTTTCTTGTGGACAGCCAATAAAAACTAAAAATATAAAATAATAATTTTAACCAAATTTATTTTTATTTATTACATTAGAAATAATATTAACGCAATAATAATGTATTTCGTTATTTCTTCCAGGCAAAGAGATTTTATCCAGTGATTTTATGATCGAGGAATTCAAAAAAATTTTTCATCGGATCCGTGTAATGATTGTGTGAAGAATGAGGGTAATGATAATTCAACGAATGCGGATGTCTTGAGTATAAAGGTACGTTAAATAAAATTAAAAAAAAAAAAAAAAAAATAATAATAATTTTTTGTTACAATAAAAGTAAAGGGTGAAGCAATAGTCATCATAAGGTCATTATACCCAGCCCAGAGGCTATACTACATTAATTCTTCTTGTCTCAGGCTCAGCTCTTTTAGTCAGTCTTCTCTACTCTGAACTCTCATTTATCTTAACGAAATTTTAATCCCTAAAGAGTTCATGGACCGGACGGACACTGAGAAGAGTATATTGAGTTTAAGTTGTGTATATAGAGGATAGGATAGAGGTTTACGAGGAATCGTGATCTTCCGCGAGCAAGCAGTTGCCCTTGCAACTAAACCAAGAATACGCTCTTTTATACTCTGCTTGACGATCGACCCAGGCTTGATCCTTTTTGTTCTCCGTACTGAGAAATCATGTGATAATCTTATATTATATATATATATATATATATACGTGTAAGTACGTGACTTTGTCGGCTTACCCGAACCATATTTTATCGATTCCAAGATTATTTAATCAATATAACGATGTTAAATAATGCTTTTTTATTTTTATCGTTAATTTATTATTTTATCAGATAATTAAAGTGAATTTTAAATAGAACTTTTATTTAACTTCAATAGAAATAATTATTTCGGAATTAATGCTTTTAAGTATAGACGTATAAGAGCTAGATGTCATAAAGATAAAAAATAATTTAAATTCTACGAAGTATGTATAAATGAACTGAATTTCTTTTTTAAAATTTTTACGTAGGTTGAACTACGAGAATTCGTCACGACGTCAAAGCCACATTTAACAGACCGATTGACGTCGTAGAATCTCGTGCTCTTTATATATTACTCACACGTATTTATTATATGTATACAGTAGTTTTAGTTTCCTCAACACTACGGTTAGAGTGAGTGATATATACAAGTGTCTACTTTACTGTCTTGTCTATTTTAAAAAATATTTCCACAAGTCGCCGACCGCATCATTTATAGATAAACCATTTACTGGAATAGATAACCAATTTTATGGCAGTTTTTTTAAATATTATTTTTATTTTACTTTATTTTATTTATTTATGATCTTAAAAAACAAGTTATCTATATAAATTAAAACATATATATTACAAATGTAGTAAAACTGGCTCGTCGGTGTCTCGTCGAAATTTTTTATGTTAAAAATAAATGGCGCCGGTTGTTATAACGTCGATCGACAATGACATTCTGGCAACTCTTGTCTGTCAGACACTCCAACAAATTCACCTCTAATATTTTTAATATATCTATTTTCTTACTCATTTCTTAGGAAGTCTATTTAATTTTTGACCATCGCAATATTTAAACTTCGTCTCTCCTTTAATTTTTAATCTCAACATACGTCATACTTGCAGACTATCTATGTCATCTGATAATTTAATTTTGTAAAAATCAATCAACGTGTTCTAAATTTATTTAAATTATTTTCGCGATAAAAAGTCTATTTGTTTGATAAATTATCACTAAATAAAAAATAGATAAAAAGTTGTGAGGCCAAGTATTATTTAAACTTCTTAGAACTGAGATTTAAAAACAAAATGATGACGTTTATTATTAATTTACAAACATTTATTAACGTCATAAATGTAATATTTATTTAAAAAAGATTAATTGTTCATTTTTTTTCCGCCAATCATTTTACATTTAATGATTTATATTTTCGGTTAAATATATGATTTATTAGCATTCATGACCTACATAAGATTTTTAGATTTAAAAAATATATATATACAATTTTATTTGATTAATTTTGCAATGATATATTAAATAAAATTTTAATTTTAATTACAAAAAATTCCATAAATAAATTAGCAAACATTAATCACTGTCATTATAAATTTAATATTATTTCTTCATTATATATTATTTCTTGCTATCGATTTTATAAAATTAAATAGTCGGAAAACTAATATAAAATATTCTGCAAATTGCATAACTATTTCTACAAACAATCAAATAAATCATTATCGACAAGAAAAAATGAATACACAATTATGAGTAAAAATAATATTTATATTTATATTTATAATAGAAAAAACAATTTAAAAATAGTATGAAAAGTTGTTCTAAGAAGAAGAAGGAGAAGAAGTAGCTAAAAAAAAAAAAAGTAATAAATAAAAGTCATTAATAAACGTCTGAGAAATTTTATAAAATTTAATTACGATTATTATTTTTTCTTTCTCATTTGCTTAATCGTTAGATCGTGAAGGACACTCCTATGAACTCGTTAACCTACATTGCTACTCATTGATCAAAGGCAGTGCCAAGGCATAAAAGATAACGAATGAACACACAAATAACCAGCGCATTGCATTCGTAATAAATTAGCACGTTCCAATAAAAAAAAAAAAAAAAGGCCATTAATACGATATTTAGTAATCTTATTAGCCATGAGCGTAATAATAATTACCAAATATTTCAATAATTAAATTACACTTCAGAATGTCATTATTGGATTTGTTTACGTACATTAAATTCGTGGAACATTTGAATTTCATAATAATAAATGTTATGTGATATGTGATAGTGGTCTTATATCAAACTCTTGGAATAGGGAATTGGCTATCATTTTATGATACGTAATAATTACCAGACACGACAAGACAAAGTGAGGGTAATCGTAGTTCGTAGTATTGAATAAATTATTAGGTTTATATAGACCAGCCTACATGCATAATATACTTGGATATTACATTCTATGTATGACAGTTTTAGATAGATATTAATAAATTAAAAAACTGTGATTTTTCTTTTAGAATCTCTAGTACTTGTAAATCTATTTCACGTACGGCGTTGACGCGTAACGACTTCTACGAAAAGCCACTTGTCAGATTCTGATATGTGTCGGCAATTATATTGTTTTTTTACGGTTTTTTTTTTTTTTTTTTTTATAAATATAGAACATTCGAAAAATAATTGTTGACATGAATTAATAGATGTTAAGATAACATACTTTTTATTAATTGTTTTCTTAGAAAAGTTATAATTTTTTTTATTTAATTAGTTTTGAAATTAAATGAAATGATAACAACCTTAAGACCTCTGGAGTTTTTGAAACAATTATTGAACAAATTAGAAAGTTAATTTTCACTTTTGCTTTTTGGTATTTTTTTTACAAATTTATTTTGATGATAAGATTGGACATTATCATTATTAATCATTTACTTAAAAATCTTACTAAATTTTTTTTTTTATTTTCTTGAAGGAAAATTACCTTATTCAAAAGCTCTGAGGGTATGAGTAGTAATTAAATTCTTTCAATACTCTCAAAATAAACAACACTTTAAAAATTTGAAAAAATTTTTTTTTAATT
Source organism: Cotesia vestalis (assembly GCA_000956155.1). Taxonomy (NCBI): domain Eukaryota; kingdom Metazoa; phylum Arthropoda; class Insecta; order Hymenoptera; family Braconidae; genus Cotesia; species Cotesia vestalis. The sequence goes on along the minus strand of JZSA01003700.1, from coordinate 3,690 downwards.
CAAAAAATTTTATTGGACTATTTTAAAGTAATATAGAAGTTTGCTTGTTAAACAAATGCGTCAGTATACAAACGTTATCTACAGATAATGCTTTCAACAAGTAAAAAGCAAATTCTTGGTTGTAATTGCAAATTTAACAACGCAAATAAAAGTAAGATCGAAACTTGTTAAAATGATAAATTTATAAAATGGAAAAACTTATTAATTTCTTCCTCTCATAATTCAAAATATATAAGATTTTCCAGAATCTATTTAAGCATACGATAATGCCAAAAATCATTAAATTTTATTTCACGATATTTTAATCATAAGAAAAGAAAATAAATAAATGATACAATAAAAAATTCAAAGAAAATATTATTTTGTTAGTTTAAATTTTCGGTGATAATTTAATAAAAAAAAAAAAAAAAACATTGACTTATGTCTTATCATTTCTAGTTAAAAAATTTATTGCTAAAATATAATTTTTAAAAACTAAGTTTGTATTTATTTATTAATTTATTATATTACTAATAAAGCAATTAATGAAGTCTAGATTCAGATTTAAATAAAAAAAAATTTTGAAATTTAATAGAAGCATGTGTGCCGATTAGATTAACGATCTCTTCTGAGGGATTCTAGTGACAGGTATAGCGATATATATATGTATGAGACAGTAAAGAAGAAACCTCGTATGACACGCTCGTGTACAGAAGCACTTATACTGTTGTCTTCAGTGACTGAATTAACCTGCGTGTCGGTAAGCGCTTCTTAGAAGTCACGGAGATCGCTTCGAAATAGTCAGGCTCTCGGTGATGTCGACAATTCGTAGAAAATAGTGTCTATTAAATGTACGCAACCTCAACCATCGTAATATATGTGTAACATACGTGTATACATGTAACATACCCGTAATGTAAAGTGTAATGAAAAAATTTTTCTACAGTCGCGATCCTTATTTAATATTTATTTATTTAAAGTTTTTTTCTTCCATGCCATAACAACTCGGCTGTGGGAATTCGCTTTTATTACGCGAGTCTATTATATTCTTTTTTGTCAGTACACACGCGATACATAAATGTGTTTATTAACCGAGTTAGTGGTATGCGAAGGCAATGGCAATGTCGAAACTAATACACTATGACCTTGTAACCCTTTTATGTTAAAGATTTAGTTTTTACATTTTTCGTATGTCACTTTGACACGCAAATATCTTTTTTTTAAAATGATTTATTGTATTGAATTTTTTTTTTTTATTTTTCATAATCCCGCTATAGTTGCTTTTATCATTTTTATTAAATCAATTGGCCAAAGTCCCATTTGCTTGTTATATATTCGTTTGAAATTAAAAGACGATGATTGAATTTAAAAAAAAAATTTTTTTACAAGTCTTTAATATTTTATTTATTTATTAATTTATTTATTAAGCAATATAAATTAATTTACATAAAGATAATAATAATTGCATAATTAATTTACGACTTAAATTTGTGTGAATAATTAAGTAATTAATTTTCTAGGTCAAAAAAAATTTTTACATTGCCTAAAACGAATTTTATCCTTGATATTTTTAATAATTACCTTTATGAATTTTTTGGATACATAAAATATATGCTGAAAAAAAATTATTGCCAAAATTTTAAATTTATTCTATACACCTCATTTGAAAAATTGACTCCTTACACACGTGTGATATGAAGTATTGTTGATAAGATTAGTATGAAATCTTTTATAGCACCTGCGCGGTAAAATTGATTTTATATTAATCTTATCGACTTTTTACACACCTCAAAAGCGGTATAAAAAATATTTTGTTAAATGCAAGATAACATTTTTTAATTCTCAATTTAACAAAAAATTAGACATGTGAAATTAAAAATTAATCTCTCAACGCTGCAATGAATAAAATAAAGTTTTGGCAGTAAACAAAACATTTATCTATCTTTTTGATAATAAAAATTTCAAAGTTTTCTTATCGTTTGAATACATACATGATTAAGCAAATTAACCTAAATAAATCTGCTTTCACTAGCAAAAATTAATGTTTCTTCATTCGTGTTCCTTTATACATTCAGCGTATGCAATGTATTTATACTTTTTATTTACGGACATATATGCTTTGAACAAAAATAGATTCATCATTTATGTTTGAATATATCTTTCATATTTATTTGACATAAATATTTTTTCGCGGTGGAGTTACAAAAATAGCTTGAGCCAAAAAATTTTATTACAAAATAATAACTTTTGCGTTTAAATGTTTTGGAATGAAATAATACAATTGCTTGGTTGAGAGAAAATATATATTAATAAATAAAGTAATACTAAGTAAGAGTGAATATTTTTTACTATAAAAACGCAGTTTATTTTTTATTTTTATCTTAAAACAAAAAATGTTTTGTTGAAAGTAATTTAAATATAAATTCTTCGACTTAAGGATACACAAAAAGTAGAATAGGTCAACGAGGGTAAAATTTAAATGATTTCACATAAAAAATTTATCGATAATTGACAGTAAAATCTCGGGTCGTCGGATCAAAAGAAGGGAAATTATTTTTCGGAGTATCCAGAGCAAATTTTATCCGAAAAATTTTTAAAATTGTCTTATAAAAATTTTACATTTAGTAGAAAATATTTTTTCAAGCATCTACGATCTATTATTACACTCGGGATGTACAAATATAACAATTTGTTAATTAAGTAAGTAATTTCACGTCCAATAAAGATATGATTGAAAATTATTACATTAAATTAAAAGTTAAAAGTCCGGTAAATTTGCCAGCTGGCTAAGTGTATGCGCTAAAAACTCGGTCGTGTATGTAATACTCGGAATTGCCAAAATAGAAAATACGAATGCTAAGTATGTAGGTTAAAATTTAAAAAGAGTAATAAATAAAAACTATCAAAACGTTTGTTGCATGATTTTACATTAGCCATTTTATTTTTTATTTCTTCTTTAGATGTACATCTGTAAGATTCCTCATCTTTCATCACTAATCTCATTTTATTTTTATTTTTTATACACTTTACTATAAAACAATACAGCGATAAAACGCTAATGTTATACGTTTCGTCGAATATATATATAATCTATGACAGAACAAATTTTATCATCTTCAAGATCAATTGTTATACGAATTCTTATAGTTAAAAGTCAGTAACTAATACATTCTCAGAAAGTGGGTAAACACTTTTTATATATATATATATATGTATAACAGTATAAATAAAATAAAAGAACAATAATACAATAGCTGTCACTTAAAACGGTGGTCCACCACGCTAATTGAAATCTCCTGCCGAGAACAAAAAATTAATTGCGACAGTTCTAAGAACCAGGAAAAAATATACCACTAATTCTACCCACTTTTTATTCTCATTTTCTTATCTCGGGTTATTTTAAATATAACGCGATATTATTTCTTCTTAATAACAAGTTATTTACATTATTAATATTTACAGTCAAATACAGGCTACTAGAATTTTATAAAAATTTTTTCAAGCTGAAAAATGATTTTTAATAGCCCTAATAAAGTGTAATGTGTATGATGGCTTTTTGTACGGAGCGTCGTCTTTTTTGCAAATTAAAGGTCGTGGGTTCGAGCCTCACCCGTTGCATATTTTTCATAACTCAAGTATTATATAATATGATTTTACAAATGTATATTTACAATCGAGTTATTGTTTTTTTTTTTTTTTTTTTTTTTTCAA
>JZSA01003698.1:0-90443 GCA_000956155.1 Cotesia vestalis | reverse complement strand
AAAATTTTTTTTAACTTAATTCAGAATAAAAATAATTTTTTTTTAATTTTTTAAATCATAATTAAACTGAAAAATAGCAAATTATCACAAAATGAAACCATGTCTCAGTCATCGCCCCGATACGCATCTCTCATTAAAACAATTAAAAGCAAAAACAATTTTTTCGGGAACCTCGTTTGCTCATCAAAAATTACTGATAAAAAATTTTCGTATGTTGATGCGTATGACGAGTACTAACAAATTAAATAATGTAATAATAAGATAGCCTGTCGCTGGGACAAATTGTTTCGAAGAAGAAAAGAAGAACGGAAATGGCTCACTCGTTAACACACAGGTGATCACGCAAAAGCTATACGTGTCTTCCTTCCTTTAACCCTTACATATATAGATATACCAACCGTTTAATTTTTATTTTTTATAATACAGAAACCGAAGGTTCTACGTCCTGTTCCTACTCCTACTCTTACTCTCCATATATCCACCATCCACATCCTACTTGTCCGTCGATATTATGACATTATACGTGGGCTCTGGTGTATTGGTAGTGCGCGTGGACTTTATAATAAGTTTAACACACAATTAAATCCTCAAATACGAGACTTTAAACCGTTGGTCATGTCATTGGGCTCTGTGAAGCTACCAAGAAATCACTCAATGAAAGCTCACTCACCCATCAGACTTCTAGGGCATATTCCGTGATCTATATCCCGTAATTCTGACTTTCCGAGTACGAGTTATATTACTTTCAAGTACTATTTTAAGTAATTGCAAATATTAAAATTTTATTATCTCTTCATAGAAAATGAATAAAATAAAAAATAAAGAACAAAATCAATTTCAATTAAAATGCAAATTACGGTGCCCACGTGCGTAGTGAATCCTACACGAATGAATGAATGTATATGCATAAAATTTGAATACCGTATTTTAATATTTAATCCCCTCTTTAGCTTCATATCACATTAGTGTAAATTAAATAGCTCTCCCTAACAGGCAAAGAGTTGTTTACATCATTCTTATGAATTGGTTTGCTCCGTACATAGCGTGACAAATCCATTGAACGTTTTATTTCGATAATAAAACTTTATATCTGACAGTTGCTTAAATTATTTCCTAGTACTCGTGCATTATATACCCACGTATCATCCTATCGGTTCTACATATTCTGCGCGCTATTTTATTTTTCAGGCATTATCGCTCGAGGCTATTCTTATTATTATTTGTTTTATCAAGATTATGCTAACATACATTGAGTCATTTATATCACTAGCGATTTATATCTCTTTAATATATAGTGTACATACATTTAATGATAAATGACCTATATGATTATGAATTCAAGCAAAAGTAGGAAAAGCTTTTAATGAAAAATTGCAATCTTTTTTTTTTTTTAATATTTATATCAAGTTTATAAGTCGATTTCAATGAAATCAGTTTAAAGTAAAAAATAAAAAATTTTTTATTTTTTTAATTCAATTTGTCTTATATAATTTATGATATTTATGTCTGATAGCTTTTAATTGGAAGGAAGTTGTTTTAAAATACAATTTATTGTTAACTTGGCAGTTTTCAGTTCATTTATGGCAAATTATTTTTTTATCGATCTCAAAGTTTTTATTATATTGTAATTTTCCGTGATTATATAATTTGTACATGTTTTAACAGTTTACTGTGAACAAAATTCATTTCAGATGCTTGGAAAAAAATTTAAAACAACTTAAAAAAAAATCTTATCCATAAAAAAATTTTTTTTGTGAAAAATATTTTTCTTAATTTTTATCAAAATTTTTCAAATTATTTTTTCAGCTATTAATTCTAAGAAAAAGAAATATTTTAAAAATTATTACTGCCAAAAATAACATCGCAAATAATTTCATTCAAAATTCTATACAGGAAAATTTTTCTGTACTTTAAAATCGCACTTGATCAAAATGAACAAGTTTATTTATTAAAATGAAATTAAAAAAAATTAGAAGATTAATTGCTGAACATTTAATCAATTTTATTTGTATAAATAAAACATACTATCTACAATAATCGAATATTGCCCATCAATTTGATTTGCATAGAAAATACAAAGAATTGAAATAATTAATTGATTCGAATGAATCATGATATACATCGCCTATACTTACATATATAGCAATCTATCGCATGTATCATACTTCAAACATGCAATTATATTAATTTAATACTTAGATACATGTATATAATGTAGACAACCAGACGCGTAAAATGCACATGATCATCCGATCGATAGGACAATATATTAAGAGACACCTAGCAGCTGGCATGATGCGAAAATCATGATAAAAGTACAAACATCATTAATGTCTGTTGCTACCTAGAAATTTGTCAATGTTGTTTGTAACAGAGCATGCACGCTAATGTGCGATGTGTGCTGCCCAGCGCCCAGGATATAACAAGAGTATGTAGAAAGAGGAATGAATACAAAGCCGTACGCGGAAACTCGACTCGACCGGGTAATTTGCATTAAATTAATCAGTTCCAGGATATATATATTCGTAGTGTATGTATATTTATATAAATACACGCGTTTATATGTACATATATGTATATGTAGCCTCTCTTGATGTTTAATAATGGACCGGTGCCAATTACGGTGAAAGTGATCATCACATTAACACGTATGTTTTTTTTTACCCCTGTTATTACATCGTTACTCATGTGACAAATTTCAATTTGTTTTATTTAATTTCATTACTATCTACAATCAATTTTTATATTTTAATAACTTTCATATAAATTATTTTATGGGCTTATTGGTTGTACTTAAATATTTGAGGTTTCACTTGTTCATTAAATTTGATCTTTATCATTTTAATTTTTTTTCTTTTTTGTGATTAGTAATTTTTTGAACTAATGACTAAAAATCTAAATCAAGGCATGTATATATTATTAAAAGGATAAGAAAAATTTTGTGTCTAGGATAGTCCGGCTGACCAATTTTGAAACAAAGTAACTGTAAAATTTTTATACCTGATTTTTTTTAGTATTGCTGCATTTTTTAGAACTTTAAGACTTTCATTTCAAGTAATTTTTCTTAAAAATATTTATATTCAAGTATTTTCAATTCATAAATAGGCTAGTGACTGCTATTTTAAATTAAAATCCTGTCATTATAATTTATCAAAAATCAATGAATAAAAATGAAATTTTTAAAATTTATTTTATCAATTTTAAAACTTTTAATTATTAAGAACTTTTTTTTCATTGGAGTTATTGCACAATTCTTAATTTATTACAATTTTTAAAACAATGATAATAATTCAAATTTTTTTTTTTTTAAATATTGACTTGATTATAAAAATGTACTTATACTAAAATTAACAGTAAAATTTATAAGAAATAAATAAATTATTATTTATTTAATTATTTAACACACTAATTTATATATTATATATTATATTAAAATTTTTGTATCAATTTTAAAAGGCCACAAGAAGTTTTGACTTCATAGCCAATTAAATAAATAAATAATAATGCTAATTATAAAAATTTTAAAAATTTTAGCATAGAGAATATTTTATTACTGCTTTCTTCGTAGTAATTTATTTATTTAAAACAATAAAAAAAAGTAAACTTTATTCTGAATAAACCATCGAAAAAATTTGAAAAATAATTAGATCACCTGAAATTTTTCAAACTTCCCGCGCATTAGAATCAGTTCAAACACCGCCGCCTGGTGAGAAGCAACGCCATGATCAGTATGGGATTGTGTTGCTCGTAAACACCTCGAGCTTGTCAATAATTACAAATTTTTCGTAATAATCAGTGCTATGTTAGACAGTTTAATAAACAATAATTACAGTGAACTCCCGCGATCTCATAAATACTAAAAAAACCGCTCTAAATGTATAAATAGTGTCTTTAAAGTTTCATTTGATATAAAAATCAAATGGTAACGCGATCACGGATTGCGACGCTTTTGCCAGGCGCTTAATGCAGTGTTTTATTAATTAAAACTTCACTAAAATAAACTCAAAATTTATGGAAATATCAATTCGGTTTTAAAGGTAAATACTAAAATAATTACATTGTAGATTTAATTATGATTATAATCGTTATCGTTATTATCATTGAAATCTAATTGATTGTTATACTTTGTTTTATCAAGCAGTAAACTTAAGGCTATGTAATTTAGTCAAAAGGTAGTCAATTGTTTGAAAACAATAAAAAAAAAAAAAACGGTATTGACTTTGCCGTGTAAACAAATGATTTAAGTCATTTAGCTGATGATAGTCATTCAAGTATGTCCAGCTGACTGTTTTTACTACGAATTACTACAAACGTTTTTTTATGACTGAACTGGACTTGCTTTTGCATTTACAGCCATTCATTTTTTTTTTATTATTTTTTCTTGCTTGAAAATTAAGTTAGCCGACATTTAAAAATTTATTGTAATTTTTTTTATTGAAAAATAATTACAAAAAATTAAAAAAAAATTTTATTTGTCAAAAATTTAAATATTTTAATTATTGAATGTTTAAATTTTTAAATTGTAAAAAATTTAAATAACTTTAAGTGCAATTTTTAAAAAACAGTTTTTTGTTCCAATTTAATGAATTGAAAACAAATTTTTAAATTTAAAACGTTGGCTAATTTTGGTATTGTTTTTCTTGCTCCAAATTATTTTTAAAAGATTTTAATTATTGAATATTTAAATTTTTAAATTAAGTCATTTAAATTGTAAAAAATTTAAATAACTTTAAGTGCAATTTTTAAAAAACAGTTTTTTGTTCCAATTTAATAAATGAAAAAAAAATTTTTAAATTTAAAACCTCGGCTAATTTTGATATTGTTTTTCTTGCTCAAAATTATTTTCAAGAGACTTTAATTTATTTATTAAAATTATCGAATATTTAAATTTTTCTATACCTAGTCAGTAAAAAAAATTAATTCGACCTTTTTTGTCAACACGCAATACACTGAGTCGACGAGAATAATGATAACAATGTTGAGCGAAAACGTGTGTGCGTGAGAAAATAGCACAGACATTATGTTCAGCTCAACAAATATTCTAACCTTGGCTTTTAATACTCCAAATACTGAATAGAAAGATCGATAATTTATTACGGTATTTTATGTAGGTTTTTAATATTTTCCGCTCATAAAAATGAATATTATTTTTTATTTAAATATTCCGCTCATTATCATCGAAATAACTTTTTTTTTATTGATGCAATATATTGAGCAATGATTTAATAAAATACAGAGGAGAGTTCCTGTGGGCGGGTTTAAATTTTTTTATGAATTTCCTCGAACTCAATTACAAATTACACATTGTAATAATTATACCTCGACTCTTATATATATTTTGTAATCATACGCTTTCATGTGACTTAAGAATTGAAGAGTAATTATATGTTTTATTTTTGAGTTTTTGATGCTTAAAAACCATGCAAAAATTCGGTTGATTATTTTAACGTTTTTTGGGAAAAATTTTATTATAGTTTAAAATATAATATCAAAATTTTTTCTAATTCATTACTAATCTCGAGTTTCTCAGGCGAATATAAGTGACTGAAATCGATGTGACTCATTACGAAAAAATTTCTAAATGTGGGACGATTCGAGAGGCTTAGGAAAAATAAATAGCTTTTTTATTTTGAATTCTCACATTTTCTATGAGCAATAATAAAAAATTTTCTATATTATTATAATAAGTTTTTTTAACTTTATAATTTATAGACCATTAAAAAAATAAATTATCTGCTAAATTGTGTTATTGATGTAAAATTTATTAAAGTTACAAGTGTTAAAACACAAAAAAAAATTATTGACAGAATTTTTGACGGTTTCTTTTTCTCTTTTAAAAAAAAAAAAAAAATAAAATTTGAATTGAAAAATTATTATTCTAGTCATGGATGAAATAGCTGTTATTTATTCATCACAATTTTTCTTTAATACAAGTTTGAATTTTTTTAAGCTAATCTCAGCGATTATACATAATTGCTTTTGATAGCAAAAAATGAAATTGAAAAAAAGATCAAGGTTTATTAAAAACAAGCGATAACAATATCGATAAAAAATAATGAAATTTGTTTTTTATTAATAAATTATTTAAACATTTTTATAAACTATTTATACCGTGAATGTTGACTTAATAAATTTCTGAGTAAGATTACGGCGCCGTATGTACGTAATTTTAAACTATATATACATAGATATCAACGTGTACGTATATATAATTATTTGCTTTTATTGTCGTATACACTGCAATCTTCAGATATATCTTTAAAGACAAATACATGGCTTTCAAGTTTTGATTTATTATTAACCACTATACCAGATGAAAAAATAATACATCAATAATTTATATTATAAATAATTATTTATAAATATTACTTTTTTTTTTTTTTTTTTTCCATTAAATTAAATGCAAGGTAACGATAATGATAAGACGATAGAATAGGAGAATATATTTAAATAAAATAAAGATAGTACAATATATATAGTGACACCCACATGCTACGTACGGGATAATGTCGTATATATGTATATATAGGTACAAAGGTCAACGAACTAAACCGTACGAGACTACTTTAAATATTCTCCTCACCCGTTTAACTCCATACGAATAATCCATATAAGTATTTAGTCATTAAAAATGAAAATAATTCATTTATGTATCCATGATAAAATTCTTTTATTCTGTGAATAACAATTGATAACAATCTTAACGTACTCTTACGCTCGGAGCGCAATGATAATTTGCTTTTCACAAAAAAAAATAGATAATGATAATTATGAGTGATATAATTTTGATCTGGTTAAATAATAATAATTAATAAATTAAAAGAAAAATATATTTAAAAATCAATTGATTATTTTTTCTAATTTGCATTTATGTTTAATTTTAAACTTTAAAAAATTTTTAAAAATATAAAAAAATTTTCAATCGGTCGAAAGATGAATTGAATTAAAAAATAAAAAATTCGAATTTTAATGGATTCAATTAACAAAATAATTCTAAAAAAATAAGAAAAAAAAACGAGAAAACATGATAAGTTGTCAATGTCGATTATTTTGGACACTGACAGGCAAGTTGAGATTGCAATCGACTCGTGTGTCCAAGAATTTAAATAAAACGAGTTTTTAATACTGACTAAAATGGTCCAGAGAAGATAAATAGCGAGGAAGAGAGCAAGGGATTAAAAAATTGATAAAGAAACTAAAAAAATAGTATAATAGAATGAAAAAAAGGCAAACCCGGAGATTGAGTTTCAATCGAGATGCAGTGGGGGATCATATTTCTAGAAGTAAAGTAATTCTGTTGTAGCTAAAACATAAGAGAAAGGACGGAGGGAAAAAGAGAGTAGATGGACGGACAGACGGGGCACTGAGAGAAATAAAACGAAATGTCTATTCGCGAAAGATTACGGGGCATGAAACCTTCCGAGAATCAGCTGCGCTTTGCGAGAGCTCTTAAAGTTCCCTTCAATTCTTTCTTCTCATCTCTTCTCTTTTCTTCTTTCTCTTTCTAATTCACTCTCCCGCCGTCGAGTGAAATGCTCATCGCTAGACACAAAATAAAAAATAAAAACAATCAACAAAAACTGTATATGAAGGATATAAAAAACTAAAACTTACCGCTCTCAATTCTGGAATTCATTTCACTTTTTATCAAACTATTCTACCTGATGCCTAAACTTTACTCCAATCTACATTTTTTTCGATGGACGTAACATAGAAAAAAATTTGTTTTTATCTATTAATTATTTGATAATTCATTTTTATGCTGATAAAATCAGTAGATAAGATTGCACGCCTTAAAATGCGGAGCTTTGTAAATTATTTTTGTAGTTTTGAAAGAACATTAAATTTGCATCAAAATTAATTATTTTTAATTTAAAAATTTCTATAAAATTTTCAATTTTATTGCAAAATTAAAAAAAAATAAATTTTTTTAATTTTTACACAATTTTAAATAATTTTTAGTCAATTCAATAAATTTCCTTCTTGATTAAAGATCTAATGCCTAAAAATAATTTTTTTAATTCAATTTTTTTTTTTTAGAATTGAATTAATTGAATTTTTTTATAACTGTTCGAAATCCAAAACTATTTTTTGTCCCATCATATAAAAAATGTAGTAGCAAATGTAAACGTCCGGGTTATCGTTCTTTAGCTTGAAGGTATCCTGCCGAAATGGTCGATCCATAATCCTCCCAGTATCGTAGCAGAAGACGGAGATAAAATCGTTTTAAATAACCGTGCTCGTTCCTATCTCGTAAAAAAGGCAAACCAATACAAACGGAGTAGACCCGAAAAAGGTAAAAATAGTAATTTGCCGTAAATAAAAAAGCGATGTAACCGAGAAAAATTTTTAAGAGAAGCAATAAAAAATAACTAAACATATGGAGAGGAAACTCTTGGAGGCGTTTATTCTGCACATATATAATAAGTGCAGTAAGGATGAGGGAAAGGAAGAGGAGATACTATATACCGGAGATTGGATCTCCTTTAGCGATACTGCACATACATATACATATATAGAGGTGTATATGTGGTGTAGTACATTATGTGGCGGACTGTAGGGATTGTATCCGTAGAAGCAGGCTTTATTGCCACGCCTATGCAGCCGCCACGATCCGGCGAAGAGCAGTCGTGCTGTAGTTCCTGGAACTCGTGCACTCGTGCAAGAGTCACGGTGATAATACTCAACAAATCCAATGCACTTCATATATATGTTCCTCGTTGGTATATTGTATATTTGTGTGTATTGTTATTGCTAAATCCAAACCCTGATAATCACCAGTATAGTTTGCATCCGCCGCCTTACCTAATGGCCCTGTCCGATGGCTAATGCAATCTATGATAATAAAGGTTATTGATGTTACTATATGTGCAATGGTAGAACAACTTTTTATATTGTAAATTATATGTTTTCTTTTTTTTTTCTATAGTAAAGAAATAATTTAATAAACTATTCGGTTGTCGTGATTTTATCCAGACGCTCGTGGGCGTGGATTCGAACCGAAGAAATTTTTTTTTAATCAAAATACTTTTCATGGTAAAATTATTTTTTTTTTTTTTATGATATTGCAATTTACATCTGATTATTTTTACTACTTTTTTTTATAAAGAAAAAATTTTTTTATCAAATTCACATGTTAAATTAAAAAAAAATTATGAATGCAATTTTTTTTTAATATTAATTAATTTGCGTCAAAATTAAAATTTTTTTTATAGAAAATTAAAATACTCTGAAATAAATAAATTTTGTTCTTAATATCGAAAAAAATTAATTTGTTTGAATTAAACGAAGGAAAAAATTTTTTTTGTTATCAGATATGAGTAGCATAAAATAACTCTGGCTTATTGCTTCCGAAAACATTTTTCTCGGTGAATAGAAGCTATGGCATAAAGTAGATATGAGAGTACACGTGTACATGTAAGGAATATCCAACATGGCTTAATACCGTCTACATGGATGTACATATATAACGTAACCCACCCCCTTATTCTCTATACGGTTATATTAGTCGAATGTAGAGACGGAGCAGCGGGTATACTTTGCCGGATCGATCGACCTGCGCGATTCTTAGAAGACTTGGCCGCCCACCCTGCGCTGGCATCGCGGGCACCGCAACTACCCCCCGAAACGACTTCGAGAATCTCTTTTTCTTCATCATGTTCGTTGGTTAGCTGACAAAGCGACCACGTGAGCGCTCGTCTGGAGCCTGGACCACGGACATAATACCACGGATCGAGTATTATATAGAGAACTTCTCTCCCGGAGCGAATGCTCATGTTAACCCATCTGCTACACTAGCTCTGGCTCTGGCTTTTGATTAATGCCTCCTAATACTCTTCAGGCTATGCATTCTACACCTCGTATATATGTGATATGTTAAATAAAATTTATAAGACACGTTAATCTGATTTTGTTCCTGGAATACAACTAATCTATGTATACAGCGATTAGTTTTAGTTTTTAGCTTGTTATTTATACTTAATACTTTAAAATACTATTTTTTTCTGAGAAACAGTCGTATTATTTGTTCGAGGATTTCGGAACAGTTATCAAATTTGTTTTTGAAACTTACTAGTAGTTTTATTTTTAAACTCCTAGGAAAGTTTTCTGTTGATTTAAAAAATAAACCATTGCTGGAATTGAAAATAACTTCTCAGAACTGCGTGTATAGCATCAAAGTTTGATAAGGTATATTATCTATTATTCGTGTTTCAACTTTTTTTATAACAGACTTAAACTGCTTTAGTATCTTTGTATAGAGTATGAAAAGTCTAGAGCATTAAAGACGGTATGAAGAACAAAGGTATGAATTATTCATCAAATTTGAAGTTAGATAAAATTTACTTAAGAGAATTGAAGTATAAATTAGTACAATGAAGGAAGATGTTTTGAAAAAATTTTTTTCTCGGAAAAAATTTGCCAATTTTAACAAAGTTTGTATTAAAACTGTGGGCAGTGTAATATTTTTTAAGACCATTTAAGTATAAAAAATTTGTTAGATTAGATTTTACTAGTTTTTGTGAGGGAAATTTTATTTATTTTAAAATTTAACATATCTTAAAAGAGACTCTGGAAAGCTGATATAATTTTGAAATTTTGATTGTAAATAGTTTATCTATTTATTATCCCTTGATAAAAAAATATTCTATCAATTTGTCCTGTCAAATTTTGGATAATTGACCTTAGAATATTAATATCATCTCCAAAATTTATTTTTATATTATCGAAATAATATATCTTGTGAAAAAAAATACTAACAAACATTGAGCCAAATTTTCTTCAATACTCATAATTCTTAATTATTAAATTCACGACATTTAGACAGTAACTACCGTAAACTGCAGTTGCTAATGAGTCAATATTTTATTTGTACATGTTAAAAATAGGTACAGACGTATTAGTGTATCTTTAATGATTTTTAAAACTAGGTTAATGACTTCTAATGAGTCTTATATACTCCTCAGAAAAGTAATTTTCGAGCTATAAATAATCGTGTACCAGATAACCCGAATTTAAGGAAAGCAACATATTTTTACTTAATCAATAAAGCATTTTCAGTTTAGTTCGGCTTAAAATTAAAGCTGCCATTGACGGGTAACAGGTAACAATTCACGTGGATTTAAAGTTTTTTATAACTTTCTAACACGCTATTCACTTGGACGACATTGAAACCGTTACGAAGAGCTAAACATTGCTACACCTTTATTATATATGTTATATGTATACTAATATAACCGTGCTTTTTATTTATTTACATTGTTTACTTTAGCTACTTCAGAGAATTCCTAACCTACTGAATTTTTAGTACATGTTTGTCATAATAATACGAGTACATTGTTTAAATATTCAAAAGCAGCAACACCTTTACCTTTACCCATCAATCCAACTTTGGTACGATAAATTTCTCCGCTGTCATGTTAGGCTGGGTTGTTGGAAAAGTAATCATAGTTAATTTTTGAGTGTCAACTATTTTGTTAACTTTCATATCGAACCATCGATTGTTCTAAGTCTTCAAGATCGATTTTAGATAAAAAATACCCGTTATAATTATAATGTATAACAGTATTTATTAAGAGGAAAAACTTACGAAGCTAAGAATATTTTCGAAAGCTATTAATCCGAGCCATAAAATCACCCAACCAAAGTTTTTGTCTTCTGACAGTCTTATTGTGTATAAAAGGTTGTTTCGAACAAAATGAGACTTGTTCAGACTTGAAATCTTAAAATGAGGCTCACCTCGCGCAGAGCATTTGTTATTTAAGGATTAAATGAGATTTATCCTAAGACAGCTTCGTATTTTTTTAGAAGTAAATGGGTTTTGATGTTTATAAATTCTTATAAAATTTAAACAAGTCCATCCTTTTGGTAATTATTAATCCGGTTTCTACTAATGATGACACCGGAAGATTTAACCTCGGTAGAGTTGGAAATTTTTCCAATCGTGTAATATAAAAAAAAATTCACGAAAAAATTTTATTTGTAAAAATAGTCGTTTATTTTTTTAACGAAATCTCTATACCATACAGTAGTAAAATTAATTTTCAATTTTTAGTTCTGTTAATTAATTGAAAATAAAATTTTTTGTTCAATTAATACATTTTGTTTAAATATGTTTGTTTAGATATGAGGTTTTTTTCAGTAAAACTATTTAAAATTGCTCCAAAAATTTAATATAAAAAAATATAAAATCATGAAGTTACAAATTCTAGTTCAAATTTTTTTGATTTTACCAAATTTAACCAGAAAAATCTCTTTTAAAATAAAAATACGCCTGTCAAAAAAATTTTCTTTACTATCTTAATTATATGGATTGATATTTGACATATAACCACTCTGACATGTAGAAAACAAATTAAATAAATTTTATCTATTCTAGAATTCGAATTTATGTAAAACTATTATGATAACTTATCATTATAAATATACTATCTTAGAAAATCACATGAAACCTGAAAAGCCACAGATTAAAGTCAACAACTTTTCAGTAATACCAAATTTAACTATAAAAAATAAAATTCCATTTGATCATATAAATTCACCGAAAACAAAATTTTTTCTTATTCTCTCAATTACATAGATTATATGAACGATAAAAATAATTTAGAGCAATAAAGTCTCTCTAAGGCACGCAATATAAAAATTTTGTTGAACCCAAGTCTCACCATATACTTTAAACGCAAAAATGATCTATAAATTTTAGTGGTCCGGACAAAAATAAACTTCTCATTTACGAGCTTGTAAAAAAAGATGTAATTTACAAAAAAAAAAAAAAAAAAACATCAACTACCTACCACCGAACTTAAAAATTAAAAAACGAAAGTATAAGGCATCCCGCCTGCAAATCCGAATATATATATAGCATAAAATATTTACACATATTTTAAAACAACGTAAACCTTATTTTATATACTCCTTTCGTTATTTATTTTTCTTTTTTCAGTATTTTATCTTTTCTCTTTTTATTATTAATATATATGTATATATGTACGTATATATACATTAACTTCCATTCTCTTGAGTTTCTTATTTTCAGTCTGTTGAAATATACCGCGATCACCACCTGGAATCCAAGAGAGACTTGAGCAGCATTCCATTGTCCAAGAAACTTCCCACCGCAAATCTCCAATCACATCATGCGATATATCAGCGGACCTTTTATTTACACATTGCATATACATATACATATGTATACATAATAACACTTTTTACATCACTCCTCAATGCATCGTCAAATCATCGGTACTCAAGAGTTATTTATAACGACTTTATCTTGTATTGACAATTAATTAAAAGGCAAACAAGTCCGCGCGTTTGGATAATAATGAAAAGTGAGAAAATATTTCTATACAATTTAATATATAATAGAGGAAAATTATTAAACTCGGCAGATGGTGTATTACGGTGTAATGGGGGACTTTAGTCGATACATATTATATTTCACACTTACAAACGCCTTATCTTCGCTTAATTTCCTCTTTATTTAACCGAAAATCCCCCTACCGGCATTTCCGTTACTGGAATGCAAACTTCCTGGAAAAAGATGATTGTACAAAACAAATAGATTGTTTTTTTTTTGGAAGTATTACTAATAATATAGGCATTGTAATCGTAATTTATGTTTTATTATTTTTATATGGCTACTTAAATAACTACAATATGATACGACAATTTATTTGGGGTCTCTTATAAACCAAATTTTATTTAATTTTTTTTTTAAAAAGCTTCTTTTTAAAAAAATCGATAAATCAAGTCAAAATAATTATTTTTAACTTTCCTAACTCGAAATTTATTTAATATAATTTTTTTTAACAAGCTCATATTTTTTTTACTTTATTAAAAGTGGATTAATTTAAAAAATTAAATTGGAAAAATTTTTTTTTAATTATTAAATTTAAATGACAAATATTTTTTTAATTAATATGATTATTATCATTTTAATTTAACTTCAATTATTTATTACACTGTCAAAAAATTAATTTAATTCAAAGAAAAATTCTTAAATTGAGAAATTATTTTTAATTTAGGTAAATTTTATTCGGCTTTTTGTCTTGCGACTTAAATTAATTTTTTTTTCGGTGTAGAAAAATAAGTTAACATATATATTGATATGTGTTGACTTGCGACAAAAAAAATTAAATAACAGCTGATATTTAATAATAATAAATAATTTATTATCTATTAAAAATATCTTACGAAGTATTTTCATTCTGATAAAGTATTTCACATATATTAATTTTGATATTGAAATTAATCAAGTCTAAACCGAATAAAACTCTGTATCTATATAATTTATTGATCTATTTTTTAGCCTTTCATTAGAAAAATGTTTCATACATTAAATGTATTAAAATACCTTGAATTTTGTCAAACAAATAATATGAGACAAGACATATTTGATACTCACCAATAATTTATTATCTATTAAAAAATATCTAACGTACTTCCGTTGATAAAATGTTTCTTACTTTACAAATTTTAATAAATTTGATTAAGTTCACATAAAAATAATTCCCTTATCAATATTATGGATAATTTATGAATCTATTTGTTCATCTAAGTCAAATAGTTGTATAGCAGTATCAGTTGAAAATATACCCAGTAGTGAAATAGTGAGCATAAATAAAAGTTGTAAAATACTTCCTGGAAGCGTAAAAACGATTAGGTTTCTGACACTAACTCGAGAATATCTCGTCCACGATCGGACACGGAAATGTCCGTTCGACCTTGACAAAACTACCCATTACTTATATAGGTCACCGCTTTTTTTTTATGTGTTTTAGTGAAGAAATTAAATATAAATTCCTTTTTAATAGCTACTGAGAAAGAATTAATTAAATTCTATTTTATTTTATTTCACTTATTCATTTGATTTTTATTTTTTCTAATTAAAACTATTTAAAGCAATAAGTAGATTGAGTTAACCACATTAATTTATTTTTATTGATCGAATTTTTAGATGTACCCGATGCGTTTCTCTGAAAGCATTAACCCTTTAATTGTTTTACTTACCAAGTACACTTATGCTTTTTTTTCGCGATTTCCAGTAATTGAAATTAGAGTTATTTTATTTAATTTGCAATTCTTGGATTTTATTTTTGATGACATATTTTTCCCACACAATTTTTTATTTATTTACTAATTATTAATTATTGCCGAAAAAATAATTTTTTACTCCGTATTAATTAAAAAATTATTTCTTAAGTACTTTGATAATTAAACTGCAATAAAATTTTTTAATTACACTCATAAAATTTTTTCCAATTATTTAATTATTGCTCTCTTAGAAAAAAAAAAAATTATTCATCAACAAAATTCCCAATTTTTCTGGTCTTTAAAAATATTAATTAAAATTTTCGGAGCTCGCAATAAATTTTTTAGTAATAAAACAAAATCAATAAAAATAATTTACAACATCAATATGTGATAGGAATTCTCTGAAAATTCATTCATCGATTTAAAAATTCCAATCGATAAACTAAAAAAAAAAAATACTTGAGATTTAAATAAGCGCTGATTAGACAAAATGAACTGATTATCTGGTAATAAGAATCCTTTAATTAATCGTTATCAATCCTCGATTGCAAGACGTGACGTTGATGAATAAAAAATATTTTTTCGTATCTTAATAAAGATCTATATACCTACATATAAGTATCTTGTTCTCTTTATATTACTTACACATCAGCAAACTTCTTACGAGTACTCTCAACATCTATCTATCTCTCAGTATGTATACTGTATATATACCAATCATGAGTAGATCTATATTTAGAGACAGACAAGAATGCTACGTGGGGTTAGTCACATGGAACTCGATTGCGTTCTTTTAAAACACCATCCTTTTATACTTATCACTTTTCTTTTTCTGTTATCATATACACTTAATACTTTATTTCTTAATTCGTCTGTTCTTTTATTTTTATTGCTATTATTTTCTACCTTTTGCCATCGCACACTCACATTAGGGTTTTTCCGTGCTTCAATTAAATTACATATATACATATTATTCAACTTCTCAGACTTTAAAATACTTTTCCCACTACTTCAATCAATAAAACCTTTTATGTTTATTATCTAGTCTTAATATTGTACATTTACATTGAACCATCATAATACCAGCTACTAATAGTAGCAATTGATTTTTAGCGTATCAATAATAGGACATATACTTTTATACGGTCATTATACTTCTTATCTTTAAATATGTTCAGTTATAGTATTAATTTTTACAGTCGTTGTTTTACTTTTTTCTTTTGTGTTTATTTTGTTGAAAATTAATAATTTTATTAGCTTTTTATCGATTTTCCACAATTAAAGTCATCAACATTTTTCAAAGATTTACTTTTCAAGAAAAGTAATAAAATACATATTAACAAATAATCTTAGAAATTTTTAATAAAAATAATTTTTACTAATATTTATTTATTTTTGTTTTTACTATTTAATTTGTTCAAAAAAATTCAATTAAAGACTATTAAAATGTCCCGGTTGATATTTTTCAAATTAATTTAGTAAAAATTAATTTTTGACTAGAAAATAAATTAATTTGTTAATTAGTATTTCTCAATACCGTTTTACAAAGTTATCTTAGAGAAACTTGAATATTCTTGCCACAAGATAATTTTGACTTCTTGGAAGAGAATTTCATCCTTACAAGATTTTCTCGGTCATTAAACCTTTCTTACAGTGACTGCTTAGAGAATTTAAACACTTTAAAACGAGATTAACTTAATCCACATTCCACCCTGTCAATAATTAATGTTTAGATTTTCTTTGACAAAATGTGTTATTAGAATAGAGTGATGGTTTAGTATTTTCCTGAAAATTTTTAATTATTCTTGCCACCTTCCATGAATCACAAACTTTAGTATTTGAATTTATTAATTATTAATAAAATACATTTCAAAGAATAAATGAAAATTTCAATTCAAAATGTTAAAAAAATTATAAGTATAAATTGTAATTAAAGATAAAAAAAAACAAATAATTATTTTTTATTTTATTAGTTGCTTCGGGCAATTCCTGGTATAATAAAAAGTTATTAATTATTTTTTTACGACGTATAATTACCTAAACTTCACTAATTATCGAAGGCATTTTGAACTCATTTAATTGATCAACAATCAAAACATTATTGGTAGCTCGATAGTTGTCATTATTGATAATGAATCGAGTTCTAAAAAATGAAATTTCTTCGAAGTACATGTGTAATAAATTTTATAAATTAAATTCTTAAAAATTGACTTGATAATTTTACGAAGAAATGATTTTCAAAAAAAAAAAATTCTTTTCATTAATTTTTATTATTTATTTTTTAAAATTAAAATAAATTTTTATTTTTTATTTTTTTAAATTAAAATAAATTTTTATTTTTTATTTTTTAAAATTAAAATAAATTTTTATTTTTTATTTCTTAAAATTAAAAATAAATTTTTTTTTTAAATTAAAATTCACAATAAATAAATAAATAAAAAAAATCAATCAAAAATGTCATTAATATTAAAAAAAAAAAAATAAAAACAATTTTAAATTACATACAGCAGCATGCAAAACAATTTAAATGTCATTAATGACAACATACCTAGCTACTAGAAAAAAAAATCCAAGTAATTTACTTTCTAATTGCATATTTTACCTCCATAAAACTTGGCATCAACAATGCGCAATGATTATCTTAAAGCTTTAATTAAATATCACAATTTTTTATTACGATTATCTGAAACTAAAATTCGGTAGTAATTAATTATTAAAAAAAAAATACTATTAATCATAATTAAACACATTTATCAGAATTAAAAGATTCTAACAAAAAATTAATTAAAAAAGTAAACACACACCTGGTTAATTTATGTATAATTTATCGCATAATGAAAATTAAATCAATTCAACTTTTTTATTTATTTATTTACTCATTTTATCATTATCATTATCATCATTATTATCTTGATCTTTTTTTTTTCTTTTATTATACATTCTCCGTACTACACGTAGTGTTTCTCATTCTACTCCCTCTCTTGATTTCAAATAATTCTCCCCACTCCCGCCACAAGCAAAAGCTGCGCGCTCACTCGAGAAATTTCAAATTCATTCACTGCAAGTCACATCGCAATCGTCAGTTGCCCGCCAACCTTCGGGCGATAAACATATTTTTGTTTTGACGTTCAATTATTCGGATTATTATTAAACTCCAGTTTTAATAATAACAAAAACATAAATAAAAATAATAATAATTATTATTATAAGAAAAAACAAATTAGAATCGTGAATATTTCTGTGTACAAACTTTACACAAACAATTGAAAATTTTTCACAATTAAGTGTTGATAATAGTGCAGTGTCTTAATCAAAAGGATTAATTAAAAAATATTATTAGGTGAGCATTTAATAAAAATATCTACTCGATATTTATGACACTGAAGTTAGCATGAAAAAAAAATGACATTAAAGTTAGCTGACACTTGATAATTTTTTAATTTTCTTTGACAATAAAATTTGTTCTAAAAAATTGCATTTTTAATTTATTTAAAATTTCTACAAGTCCATTTTTTTAATCATTTTTTTTTGCTATAATTTATTTGTTAAAAAAAATTAAAACAATTGTGAAGAGACAGTTAAATTTAATGTCATTGAAAATTAAGTTAGACGACATTTAAAAACTTTTAGAATTTTTTTTTTATTGAAAAAATTGTTACAAAAAAAAATTAAAAAAAAATTTGCAAGTGTAAAAAACTTGAAAAATTTTTTTTTGTTTTAATTTAATTATTAAAAAAAAATCCAAAAATTTAGAACGTCGGCTAACTTAAATGACATAAATTAGATGACGTCTAAAAATTTTTAATTTTTTTTTATTAATTAAATTACAATTAAAAAAATATTTCTAAAAAATTGCACTTATAGTTTTTCAAGTTTTTTACATGTTAAATTTTTTTTAAAATTGTTTAATTGAAATCGATATTTTAATTAATAACTTCTCTGGAATGTTGAACTTATTATTTCTCATCACGTTCGCATTTTGTATTTTAAAATGTCAATTGAAGCGACACGTTGTTGAAATTTTAAATTAAATTGTTATCAAGTATCAATTATTAATCGTATATACATGTATATGTATTTAATACGATAAAAATAACAATAATAATAATAGCAATATATAATTAAAAACTTACCATGCATCAATTTAAAATTTAAATCACTTGGCTTGAAAGTCATGCACATTTTTTTTTATATAAATGTGCGTGGAAGTGTTTAGGAGTGAAAATTTTGTGCCCTTTAACATTCATATCCGATGAGTCCTATTTATACATATATATACAGATATATGATATGTATAATGTGTATAAACATATTGAAAAAAAATAACAGATGCTTCTGAAAGTATATTAAACATCTGGCATTAGTTAGACTTTTTTAATAAATTACTTTATTTGTAGAAAAGTTTAGAAAATATGCAATTAATTTTTTTTTTCAACTTTGTATTGAGTTATCATGATATATTTAATAATAAAACAAGTTTAATGAATTTACTGGCATAAATAGTAGAAATTTTTTGTCAATAGTATAAAAATTCAATAAATTTATGCTCTGTATAAATTTTATATAAAGAAATAATTAAAAACTGACTGTAAAAAATTTCTATTTTTTTAATACAATTATTTTTTAAATATTTAAATTTTTGTAAAGCTTATAATTAGATTATTTCAATAATTTTTTTAATTATTTATAATTTAAAAAATCTCAATTTTTTCCAAACATTTTTTATGTAAAAATAATTTTTTTTAATTAACAAATATTTGCAATTTTGACAAAAAAAATGCTAATTAAATACTGGATTATTGGAAATTAATTTAAAGGACAAAATTTTTATATATTTACACACAATTATAAAAAAAAATGTATATATATTTACCCAGTTTTATTTGAAATCATGATGATCCCAAGAATGAACTTTCTCTCTTGGAAAATGAAACGACAGTGTAATATTTCTTGAACTCTCCCACTAAAAATTTATTAAAAATATTATTATTATCATTATTATATTATCTTAGTCTTTTATACATCTTAAGAGACACAAAATATACATGCAATATTGTATTAAAAGTACATACTGTGCTGTTTGGTTTTAAAACGATGTCGTTTGAGTAAAGCAACGGCTAAGAGGCTCTCTCCGCATTCCTTTAACAGTACATACAGACAAACACATATTTACGAGCATGTGTACGTACACAACGAAGTAAAGACTACTGCTTGTATATTGCGAGCAAGGCAATATACAAGTACACAAAGAAGTTGAGTACGAAAGTTAGCGATTAATTCTGGATCAAAAAATTGCGAATCTTACACTCCTGCAACTTAACTTGCAATCAACGGTAAAAAAATAAGAGTAAAGTAATAACAAAAAGAAAGGTAGTGAGTTTACCCGTGTCTTGTTGTCTTGTCTTATTGTTGTTATTATTATTATTTTATTTTTTTTTTGCAACGTTTGTTCTGATAATTGTTGCCGAGAAGTCGGACGCAGGTAGCCAGCAACAAACGGTCCTTTTTCAGAGTAGCCAATACTATACTGGCTCTTACTCTACACTCGTGATACATACAACATAACACACTCACACATGATCCGTATGTGCACTCTGGTGTCTGGGGCCCGCTGATTTTTACCCATAAGCCCAACGACCCTGCATTCAAGCGAATGCTGTAAAGATCTCCGGCTCAAATAAAAAAATCTCATTCTAACGTTCCCTTTTTTTATCCTCCTGGTCTTGATTGCTTTTAACTTTTAACATAAATTGCTTTCATTCGAAAAATTTTTAAATTTAATTTTTCTACCGTCCAGCTGCTCCTTTTTTTGGCTTTGATCTTTAATTTAATTGTTCTGTACAAATTTTATTTTTGGAGTCGGTAATTTTTAATAAATTAAAAAAAATTTTCAATCTGAAAGTTTGAATATTTAGAAAAATTTTATTTCTTTTTCAATAAAAAATTGTTTCTAAAAATAAATTTTACTTAGACGTTTGAATTTTCATTAAAAAGTAGATTAAATATAATCCTCAGTACTTTTAATAGATATTTTAATTTATGATCTTCCTCGAGCTATTAATTCTTCCAAGATAATTTTCGATAATGTACAAGTTACAAAACTTTCTACAGTTTAAATTTAATGTATAAATTGTATAAAATATTTTAGTAAAAATAATTCTCTAAAAAATTCAATTAACACTATCATAAACATATTAAAATTTTGAGTTTCCAAATTCTGAGAATGAAAGCACCGAAAAAAACCAGTTAGAATAATTTTCTTGAAAAAATACAATCTTAAATTTTTATTCTTGTTCGAAGAAATGAAAAATCCCAAAAGAAGTTATGGGAACCTTTAAATAAAATACACCAGAATTTCCAATAAAATATAAATATTTTAGAGACCCAAAATAATTTTTTTGAATCATAATCTCTTCACATTTTCTCGAATTTAAGTGATAAGAAGATAAATGAAAATTCGCGCGTGAAAGCGAGTAATTTAAAAAAAAATTTTATTTTATCTTCGAAGCTGTATATATGTGAAATCATTACAGCATTCCATACGTTAATGCAATAGGAGTAATGTGTACTGGTGGTTGTTACTTTAAAAGTATCTTCCCATATCCATAATACGGGTATGAAACTGGACGATAAATATTGTCTGTGTCCAGGTGTATCGGTCTGACTATTACCAACTACCATACACAACCAATAGCTCTTGTCTATTCTTCATTTTATTTTTATTTTATATTTTATAATACTAGCAGAGTCGTGAATCTTCTCTTTGGCTGTAACCGTCGAGCCTCTCTCTACTCGCGAGGACTTTTAATGTTTAGAGCTAAGTAGAAAAGAGAAAAGAAGGGAAGAACTTACTTTAACTCTTCTTAACTTTATACGCTTTATTTATACTAATCTTATTCTACGTACTTACTATGACTCATTTATGTACGTGTATATTATTACTCGTAAATGTCTGTATATCATACATTAAAAGTGTGTATGTTACCGAAGATTGGGCGAGGTTAGTTATGGTAATGCCAAAGATACATACATTATATTTCGTTCTTTTTGTTTTCTTTCTTGTCTTCGATTCTCCTTTACTTATTTTTTTCCTGGTACACACCTATATACTATGCCGGTGAAAACTTCTCTCGGAAGGATCGACCTTTAGTTACACTCAGTCACCATAAATGCAGTATGTACAAATATACGTAAAATCAACCGAATAGAATTCCCTAGAACATTTTTTTTTTTTTTTTGTAGCAGGTATAAATTTTTTGAACCTTTCCCGAAAAAATATAAAATAACACAAACCTAGAACGGGCTTTTGTTACTTTTCCGCGTATTCCTTTTTCTTTATTTTACTTAGCATTTGGTGTTACTGGAAATTGCAATATTTTAGTTTCTTTTTTTCTTACCGTGTTACACGGAGAGAATTTTTAAGTAAATATCCTTTTATCATCTGCTTTTAAGTACCTTAAATGCAGTCCTACCTGGAAAATGTCACATTTTCTGTCCATTCTTCGTTTATATTACATCCAATTTCTTTTTGTATTTTTTTTAGCCAAGATTGAGGTATTTTTAACTTTATAGAAAATATTTAATCAGAAAAAAAAATATTTATTTAATATTTAAAAATTTTTTTAAGAACATTTAGAATAGGTGAATATTTAAATTTTGAACAAGATACTGACCAATTGATTCTTTTATTTTTAAATTTAATCATTAAAAAAAAAATAAAATAACAAATATTTGATTTTTTATTGAAGCATAAAATATCTTGTGGTTAACTTTCACTTAGAAATTACTTGAAATGACAAGACAAAATTGATTAAAGATTGACAAGAAGAAATTGTCATTTAAAAGTATTTTCATCTTAAAATTATTAGCTTGACCGTAAATTTACTGAGAAAGAGGTAGTTAAAGATTTCGCGGTGAAAAAAAAACAATTTATCATTTGGATTAGAGTCTCTTAAAAAATAAAAGCTAAAGATTAAAAAGTTAAAAACAATTCCAATTGTCATGGTAGTAAAATAACAATTTAAAGTAACGTGTTAACAGGAGCAGGTGTTTAGTACCTTGAAATATTACAATAGAAAAATATTCAGGTAGCTGAGAATAAATAGGAGTGACCTATTCTAGTTTTCACGAGAAAATTTCCTTCCAAGAATAGTAAACTATTATAACATTGTACTTGCAATGATTGTTATGTGTCAAGTTCAATAGACATTGCTGACATTAACTTGACTGGTGCAGTTAAAGAAATAATTTAAATAAATTACGTAACTCCAGAATCGGTCTTTGTGTTTTAAAAATTTCATCACAATTAATTTTGTTTTTCAATGCATATTAATTGACCATTTTTTTATTTATAATACAATAAATTAACATACATTTTTTTCTCAATGGTAATTTTATAAATTAATTAAAAAAAATTGATTAGTTTCTGACGTAATAAGCTTCTGTAGCTTACTCTCCATGGAATTAAAATATCTAATTGTTGAGTGAATATCGAATAGTAATTACCCGATTACCCGATGAAATTAGACGCAATACAACCTACAGTACATGATTATGAAGTAATAAAATAATAATTGGATTTTACTATAAACAATTGCCCAGCTATTCCGGGAATTTGAGACGGTTTTGCAAAACAGTTATTTCCGCCTAATGCAAGTATTACACGCCAAGTTGCACGTGCAATGTGCGTTCATACATGTCAATTTAATGTATGTCTGTTATAATACACACGCGTTTATGTATTCGAGTACTCTTTAACAAATGAATAGAGTCATTAACAACATTTCAAACTCTAGCGTTAAAAATTTGTTGAATATATGTACTGAGCACATGGATAGGATGTATGTAATAATAGTAATAATAATATTTAATACTGTTACACTGTTACGCGTAAATATTTACCAGGGAATTGGAAGAGGATGCGTTCATAAATATTTTCACCGAATATATTATAGTAGCGGAAAATATTGGAATTTAATATTTAGAAAATAGATTAGTTTTGCATTCTTAGAATTTTTTTTTAATTTAATATCAATGTTTGTAATTTTGAGTTTTATTTTAATTAGGATAGAAATTATTAGTCAGTATTATACTTAAGATTGGTAAATTTTTAATTAATAATATTTGAGCCTCTCAATTCTTTAATTTGAAATTATTTTCATTGAAAATTTGAATCGTAAATTTTATCAATAATTTTTGCCATTTTTATAAAATATAAATTACTATTTTTAAAACATAATAAATTTACTGACAAGTAGAAAAAGAAATTTGAAAAAAATATTGGGATCAGAAAATTCCAACAGTTGAATTTGGATTTCTACAATTACATACTAAGTAATGGTAAAAATCCAGGTTTGATTCCTGACTTGGATCAATTCTAAATTTTTCAATAAAAATAACGTCAGATTAAAAAAAAAATTAGAAAGGCTTTTTAAAATTAAAAAAAATTAAAACTAATGTCAAATTTTCACTACCATTATTAATTTTTAATAATAAAAAAATAATTTAATATATTTCTAACAATAAAAAGTCAAATTACAATAAAAAAAAAAAATCAAAGTGAAAGCCAGTAAGTAATTTTGTCATTTGTAATGTGACCGTTACTTTGAATAGAAACGAGACCGCGTAATACTTGGAATAAAACGTTTTTAACTAAAACCATTCGGCTTAAAGTTTTAAGTGCAAAGAATCAGTGAAGAAAACATTTAACAAGAAGTAGCCTTGTATAAATACACTACACCAAAGAAGAAAAG
Source organism: Cotesia vestalis (assembly GCA_000956155.1). Taxonomy (NCBI): domain Eukaryota; kingdom Metazoa; phylum Arthropoda; class Insecta; order Hymenoptera; family Braconidae; genus Cotesia; species Cotesia vestalis. The sequence goes on along the minus strand of JZSA01003698.1, from coordinate 65,658 downwards.
TAATAATAATAAATATTTACAGTCTGCTTAGAAAAATAACTACAAGAAAATTTTTTAGAATTACTTACTGTACGTTAGTTGGGCTGCACAGTATTAGCACAAAATAAGATAAAGAGAAAGAGGAAAGAAACCAAACCGGAATTTTATGGCTACTCCGAATTATCGAAATTAGTTTCCGGAAATTTTTATTACATTCCTGTCTACGTCTGCCTGATAGTCTTTACTCAAAAATTAAATAAATCCCGTACTGTACTGATGTATAAATATTATTTGTACATATTTATGTACGAGCTTACTCCAGACTTTACTTATATTACTAACCGAAGAAATTTATTCAGATAGACTTTTTAGAGTTAGTTTTAGTTTTAGTTTCTTAAAAAGTTACGGATATGTAAAACCATAAACTATAAAATGTCAACGTTGATTTAGTGTCGTTAAATTATGACTAACGTATTTTTTAGTTTTATTTCAACAAGACTATAAAATCGCAACATTTTACTTTTAACGATTTACAAATTCGTCGAACACTAGGCATACTTAATAAAAATTTTTTACAATGTACTTATAAATTATTTTCTTAAGAAGGGTTTACACTTTTTTTTTCTTGCTTTTTATTGGTCAAATGGAAGTATCTTTGTCATACTTGTACAACAAATGGAATTTTAAAACCCATTTTTTGCATAAATAAATGAAAAGTTTCCAAAAAAGCGTTTCGCTCTTCGATAGATAATTTGAGGAGTTAAATTTCAAAAGGGTATTGTAGCTTTTCATTTTTGATTAATCGAAACAAAAAAATAGTTATCTTCAATTATAAATATTTTTAATGAACTTTTTTAATTTAGCTGCACAGAAAAAAAAAATTTCTTGAATCAAGAAAATTATAAGGAAGACCGAAATTATTTTGGAGCAAGAAGAAATTTTCTTAATTTAAGACTTTTTTTCTTTCTGTGTAGAAAGTGCTATCGGTTATGAAGCTACAATTCGATTTTTATTCCGAAATCTTTATAATTTTTGAAGTAATTAATATTAAAAAGTTCAAAAAATTGCTCTTTTAAAATATGAAAAGATACACAAAGATCTTTTTAAAAATCAGCTCCTCATTTAATTATCTATCGAAGATAACACATTTGAAAATTAACTATTAACTGCTCTTAAAAGAAAAAATTACTAAGACAAAAAAAATTGCTATTATTGTTTAATAAAAATGAAGAATTATAAAAAAATTTTAAATAGAGGCAATAATTTGAACTTTTAGTATCAAATGCACAGAATTAATACGATACAGTACATAGGACAATAAAACTATGAATTTGAAAAGTTAAAGAGACGTCAGTGTTTATGATGTCGAGATGTAACTACTTTTAAAAAATAAATATATAAGTACGTAATGCTAAAGTGTGAGTACACACATGTACTCATATACATTACGATATGGCCACGATAGACTTTTAAATGGGGGCTTGGCCTTCTGACATTGCAACATAACACACGAGACGCTAAAGTGAAGTATATATGTATTATATGTTATATGTATGAAATCGCAAACTCAGTATTGCAAATGTTAGAGTAACATAAGGTATGTATGAACGACGCTTGGCGGACTCGGGACTCGATTTCGCGGAAGCTTGCCTTCGCGTTACTCCACAAATACTATCAACTCTCTGACACACGTGCCGACAATAACGTCAATGATTTACGTAGTACTGTTGATTAATTTAGATCTTTTATTTATTTTAATTGTTTCCGAAAATTATTTATTATAAATTTAATCACAGTGCTAACATTTTTATGGTTATTATTTTAAAATAAACAATTATTTTTATAATAAATATTTAGGTCATTTTAAAAAATTAAATTTTATAAAAATTTAAGACAAAAAAAATTTTTGAAAGATTTTAAATACTTTTTTTATTAAATAATAATTTTTAATATTTTTTATTTTTGATAAAAAAATTTTTTTAAATTAAAAATAACAATAATTTTTATTGAAAAATTAAAAAAATTAAGATTTATTGTAAAAATAATTTTTTTTTAATAAAAAATTTTTATTTTTAGGTGAAAATTTTGTACATAATTGAACAATTGCCTGAAGTAAAAAAAAATACTTATTCAAACGATCTATTGATACTTTTAAAAATATTTTTTAGTCTTAAAAAAAGAAAATAAATAAAAGTATGTCAAGGATGACAATGATTTTTCACAATTACAATAAAAACTGAGTACACAAGTTCCTTGAATACCGCACATAATTGCAACGCACCAAAAGTAAAATAAGAATCGGCGTTTTATTATCAAGATTTATTTTTATAATGGACAAAGAAAAATTACTCATACATACATACATAATATCAAACAATACGAATAAATGTATCTTTGAAAAAAAAAATAAACAAAACCAAGAAAAATACTTTATTATCAATATTAATAATTAATGACTACTATCAACCAAATCTTATCACTCGCTTCTTTGTTTGCATAAAATTTATGCTGAAATGATTACATACATAATATATAACATTCATAAATTTCACAAGAATCCATTTATTGTTAGATTAACCGACTTCAGTTGAACATTTAGCATTTATGTTTTCATTTCCGTTAAGAAAATGTGTTTTTGATTGCATGTCGTAATTTCCTGATTATTTTTCTCATTTTTTCCACTTCTCCCTCCAATTTATTCATCTTACTCTTTTCATTCCATACAATACTCCACTCGCTCTAATGTCAGCTAAATGATTATTATTTAATTCCGAGAACACAGTAGATGATACAGTAGCTCCAAACTCATTTATATTTATATGTATCTACAGTTGAATATAAATATAATGACAGTAATAATAATGGAAAAGAATAATATAAATATACCTACCTCATTACATACGTATGTACTTATGATTTATGTGAAAAAAAAAAAATTAAAAGTCCTCTGGTATAAGTACTTTCAAGTCTCTTCTCTCATTTATGAAACTATTAAATCACAATAACTCTTTAATAACATTATTTATTAACTTCACTCTTTTTCTGTAATGTTTAAATTTTCTTGAAAGACATCTCTATAAAAAATTGTTATCTAAATCCTTTTCATTTGATTATAATTAGCAAGAAAATAAAAGTGGTTAATTGTTGTGACAAGAAATAAATTTGTTTAAAATTTTAAACAATTTTATTTTTTAACTGAAGAAATAAAAAAATTTTCTCAGAAAATTTTTAGATAAATAACTTGTAAATTTTTATTCAAAAATTTAGGATGAAAATCGTCTGACGCCCTGATTTTTGAGTATTTTTTTGCAAAGACCAATGAAGAGATAGAACTTTGAACTTTTTACCATTTATTTATACATATTTCAAGAGTATACAGTTAAATTTTTAGCTAAAAACATTCAGTAGAATTAAAGTTATAGTGATCTGAAGACAACTGCCTCGAAAAAAATTGACCTTCACTTTTTCCATGATATTAACTGATTGGCTAATCTGGAAAAAAAAAAAACCCGGCGAGGTTTTATTCTGTATACTTAAATACTGTATACCATATGAACTATACAATCAAAAAAAATTTTTGACAAACTTTGGAACAAAAAATTCCGAATTTAGAAAAAAATTTTTCAAAAAAAAAGTTGTAAGAAAAAATTTCTATTTTTTCAGCTGAAAAAAAAAAAATTGTTTAAAATTTTCAACAAATTAATTTTTAATTATAGCATTGCTCATTTTTTTAAAAATTAAAATTTTTTAAATGCTTAGAAAATTAATGTTTTTTTTCGTATTTAAATTTTTAAATTATTTTCTTTAACACATTATTTTTGGACTTAATTTTTGATTGATAGATAATTAAAAAATTTGTATTTATTTAAAAAAAGTTAAAAATTTTTTTAAATCATCTAATTTACACTTAACTGTATTGAAATTTTTTCAATATTTAAGCAAATAAAATAATCTAATACAACAAAACGAAGCGGGTTTAGTATGATGGCGTGCAAAAGACCTTTAGCGGTCCTTGGTCGCGCATCATCAATAGGTCATTCCTGGAATTATGCCGGCTTATGTTATATAGCTACTGCTACGTATATATTTTTCTACATATATATGATGTTATGAACTGTCAAGCGTGGCTTGATCTTTCGTGACGAATTCGGAGAAACTTACGAGTGTTTCCGCCTCCACCGGTAGCTGATGCTTTTTTTTCCCCGTTTAATATTTATATTTACATCTTACATCTTACTTATACGGACGAGACACTTGACTGATAATTCCATTGATGCGCAAAACTAATAATTTTTATGCAAATTAATTCCTTTTTTTTAACGACTCAATTTGAATGATTAATTGACTGCGTAGTTTTTAGAATAGAGTCAAAGTTTTAGAAAACTAATAAATTTTTTTTTTTATCACTGAATCACATAAATAATAATCAAAATTGTGATATTCTTCCCTGAAGCGACAGCTTTAGATACTGCTAACTCGTAAATATTTCTACGAAAAAAAAATTGTACGCATAAAAATGATAATAAATGTATCTAATCCAGTTTTTTGTTAACAGTTATTGATAGACTCGTTATCGTATTTGTAATACATCAGCAGGATACGTATATATTGTGTTGTAGATATAGAAATATCATTTATGTTTGTCTTCAATGTCATTCCCCTCTTTTATACGTAACTAATAAATTCTCTGTTTAAAGTTTAAATATATACATATATGTTTCTAAGTAGGATAAAATAACATATTTTATCTTGTGACAATAGTCTAACGGTCATTTTGTCTCTTATTTTGTATGCCATAATTAATTTTTTATTATTTTATCTGTAACTATTATGGTAAACAATCTATACATAGGTTAAAATATTAAATACCCTTTAACATCAATTATTTAATATTTTTTAATACTTTAAAAATTTTATAATTTTACTTTAAAATTAATTTTTACGGATTTTTTTTAATTTCCAAATGGGAAAATTTAAAAACATTTTTTTTCAAATTTTTAATAAAAATATTTTTATCAAAAGTTTTACATAAAAAAAAAAATAATCATTTTGTCTCTTATTTTATATGTTCTAATTAATCTTTTATTATTTTATCTATAAATATTATGGTAAACAATCTATATATAGGTATTTAATATTAAATATAATTTAATATCAATTATTTAATATTTTTTCCATTTTTTAATTATTTAAAAATTTTCTGATTTTACTTTTAAAATTAATTTTTAGTTTTTTTTTTTTAATTTCCAAATGAGAAATTTTAAGAACATTTTTTTTATAATAATTTTAAATTAGAATTTTTAATAAAAATATTTTTATCAAAAATTTTACATTAAAAAAAAAAACAATAGTCATTTAATATCAATTATTTGAAAAGTTTCTGATTTTACTTTTAAAATTAATTTTTACAATTTTTTATTTTAATTTCCAAATGAAAAATTTTAAGAAGATTTTTTTACGACAATTTTAATTTTAAATAAAAATATTTTTACAAAAAATTTTACATTAAAAAAAAAAAAACTAATAAATTTTTTAAAATTTCAGATTACATAAAATAATGCTGGGACAAAAGCCATCACCTTTAAAAAGATGCTGACAGTAATGTGCCCAAACTGCCGGCATCGTTTTCCAGCCCCGGGATGTTGTAATCCAGACTCGCGACTCGAAGACACAGCAATGCACCCATCAACCACAACATCATCATCCCCAGCGGGATCATCTTACGGCAATTACTACAGCTGCGGTGGAGGACTGATGATGCCACGCAGTTACGGGAGCAACTGCATAATAAACGCCCCGACAATAATCCACGGGCCGACAATAATTCAATCGAACCAAGGCTCGGGCACGGCTCAGATACCAGGCCCGGGATTTTTGGCCGACTACTGGAACATCTCCAGCAAGCCATCGAACTCCGAGTGCAAGATAAACACGACTTGTGATCTCACCGGCGGCACTGTGACGATAACGACCCCGAACATCCAGTCGGGAGGTTACCTGCTGCAGCCGACAGACTCAGACTCGCTGATCCACTCTCCGAGGATTGAAATCAGGCCCAAGTTGTCTGGCGGCGGTTGCCTAGTTCAGAAGAGACTGTCCGAAGATAACAGTTCCCAATTGTTATTTTCTAACAACGATTTGCTTCAATCCCTCGCTAACTTCAACTACCAGCGTGATTTCCCCAAAGAAGAGGTGACTCCGTCAGTTCATCCTCCCAGCGGCTGTCAAGAATTGCCGGGAATGCGTCGGGATTCCTTCGTCCAGCCCAGACCTGACAATTCTATTCACGATAATTGCAATCCAGCGGCTGGTGATAGACAATCTAGAAAAAATTCAAATTGTTGCTGTTCATCACAATCAAATTCCATTAACAATAATAATAATTGTAATTATAATTATAATAGTAATAATTGTAGTAATAATTTACAGTCAGAAACATGTCAGCGTAAATTATCGACCGACGATCCACGTGCTGTACAAATAAAAGTCAGTGCGACAATTCAATTGCCTGCGAATGTCGATCAATGCACGCTTAATATCACGGCAACAAAAAGTTCTGGGAACAATGTTGACACCATCACCACGGTAAATGGAATAAATTCAGCTACTACAACAACATCGGAAGCTGGAAATTGCATATTAGTACAAATGGACACCCATCAAACGGGAAATAGCTGCGAGAATGAAAGACGCGAGGATACTTCAACTCCAACTCCAACGACACCAGTGTCTTGGTTGATGCCGGTTTCGTACAACTACGACGAAGGGTACTCGCAGAAAAGAGGCCTCCCCAAGACAACAGACATCAAGAAGCTGCTCAGCAGTACTGGGTGGTACTACGAGGGCATGAATTGGCAGCAGAGCGAAAATTTACTTAAAAACATGGAAATTGGCAGGTGGCTTGTCAGAGACAGCTCCGACAGTAGATTTGTCTTTGCTATTTCTGTCCAGACTGATCGCGGGCCTACCTCTGTCAGAGTTCACTTTTACAACAGAAATTTCCGACTCGATTCGGAACCTCAGCTGATCATGACGATGCCGCAGTTCGACTGTCCGATAAAATTACTTGATTATTATATTTATGTGTCGAAACACGGCAATGGGAATTTAAAGCAGGTCTGGGTCGACTTGACTGGACATCTTTACAGTAAAATTTATTTAACTAAGCCGGTTGTTAAAGATGTTGGTACGCTTTCACATCTTGCTAGGCTTGTTATTAATAAACATAAAATAGATACTAAATCTTTACCAATTCCTATTAAAAATTATATCGCTGAGTATCCTTATACATTTTAAATTTATTAGTTCAATTGTGTAGATAATTTTCAATGTTTTTTATTTGTTAGAGTAATAGGAAATATTTGCGATTGTGTATTGGAATTTTTTATAAACAATTGAATGTTTAGTAAATATTTAATTTTTAGATTAAATTTATTTATTTATAGATAAAATTGCTTATAAAAAAATATCGTAATGATTAATATCTTCCAGAATATGTAAAAAGTTTTTTAAGCTAAATTATTATAAATTAGTTGAGTTATTAAATTATGAGGAGCTGTAATCTAAGTCGGGTACATTCAATTAACGTAATTATTTATTGACATGTTAAATAATTGATGAAAAATATTATTATATAAAATTATCTTGAATTTTATTTTGTTTTTTTATTACAAAAATAAATTAAAAGTCACGATTATGACCAAAGAAAATTTATAATAAGCGTTTACTTAAAAAAAAAAAAAAATTCATGTTTTTATAGATTAAAATAAATTAATCAACTCCTGACTTAGTATTACGATGGACTATTTCTTATTTATTCAAAAATATTTAAGTATATATAACTTACTAAAATTATAAATAAATTTATAATAATTTTAGTCAGTAGCAGCATAATATTTGTGTAATTGCGATTTGTAATATAAATTTATTGACTAAAAAAAAATCAATTACACTTTAGAGTTTTCTGAATCAGTCAGAAGAATTATTTAGATCAATTAAAATTAATGTTGCGAAATTAGAGTGTGATTTCATGAACTTTAGTTTAAATATTAATGGGTACCATTTACATACCCAAAATTAGAAAAAATTATTTTTTTTTTAAATTGGATCATATTTAGAAAAATTAAATTTTCTGTCTTCAGTTCTCAATATATAAAAATAGTTAATTAATAATTACATAACATGTGCCTTTTTACGTACAATAAATCAAAATAATAGTAAAATCTTTCTTTTTTTTTTTTTTATACCTAAAAACAAAGCCAATAGCTAAAGTATGAGGACACTAGATATGATTTTAATTATCAAATATAATCGGCTGCCTAATTTTAAAACACAGTAAAAACTTACATGAAAATTAATTCAGCAGATACTCCAAAATTTTAAGAAACTTTTTAACAAATAATTATGCCAAAAAAAAATTGATTTGTAGAATTAAAAAAAAATTAAAAATTCAATTTTTTGAAATAATTTTTCAAAATATGAGTGAATTTTGCAGATATCTGATAATTTTTTAATAATTTATTTGTTACAGAAGAAATAGTATGAAAAAATGCATATGGAAATTTTCACAAAATTTTTTTATGCAATTAAAAAAATTTTTTTTACAACAATTAAGTTAAAATTAATCTAAAAATTCTCAAAAAAAAAAATAAGCTATCTGCCGAATTTATTCTCATTTCAAAACAAATTTGTTTGTTAAAAAAAAAATAAAAAAATTATCTAGACTGAAAAAAAAAAATACTTTTATTTAATTACCAATTTCTTCTATTAATTATCAATTTCTGAATTAAGTAAAAATTATTTAAATCAATTTAACAAGTTCTTTAGGTAAGAATAAATATTCTTTAAAATTTTCAACATAAATTTTTGTATCAAGAAAATTTTCTTAAAAGTATTTTTTTTCTCAGTGTAAATGACAATTTTGAGATTTTTTTTGTTAAAAAAAAAATTTGCGCGCCAAATTAATAAAAAATTTGATTTATGGGTAGAAAAAAATATTTTTAAGAAAAAATACTTAAAATTAAGATTTAAAAATGATAAAAAAAGCAGCAATTTTAAAAATAATTAGGTACAAAAATTTTGCAGTTACTGTGTTTTAAAATTGGACAGCCGTAATTTAAATATTGTTTTTTATCACAATGTAAAGGAAAAGGAAGTTGAATATAAGCATGTGACTGCGATTAAATGATATCTAGATCGTGCCGTTGTCTTAACTTAAAAAAATATACATATTACTTGTCGCAGATATATTAATAAATGTTATGTCGTTGGGAGATAAGAAATCACGTGCCTTTAAAACTAAGGCGTTGGCCACCCACGCGTCAAACTTAACACCATAAATGTGTGCATATATATAAATATATATTCAAATTGATATGTTTAATAATTGTGTATAAATATTGTATGAATGTTAATCTTAATTTAAATATGCTACCGAGCATTAGTAAAATGTAGCATCGATGACGTCTCTACATTAGAGATGAAAAAAATAAAAATATATATAGATTGATAAATAATAATAATAAATAGTAACATTATTATTTAATTAAATCTTATTAACAAACAAAATAAACGTGTAATTAAAATTCGTTCAGTTGCTTTTATTTTGTCAATTAATAGCTTTTTTTTTTTTTTATTTTAAAATGAGACTTATTATCATAACTGCCATTTCAATTGTACTATTAAGTTCGTCACTATAAATTGTATAAAAAATATATAAACATTGTATAAATTATTGAACAAGTATCTGTTAAAAAGATTGTAAAATAATTAGTGTTTCAATATTTTATTTGAATTTTTAAAATTATTGAACACGATTCAAATTGAATCTTAATTATTTTCACTGTTTAAACATTATCTGCTTTTATTTTTAAACTTATAATAATTATAATTATAAACAATAAATATGTTACAAGTTAAGTTATTAAAAAAATTATTTATTATTTATATTAAATTTTTTTTTTATTTACAAATATCCTCCCTAATATTTTTAGAATTTTTTTTTTTTTCATGAAAAAATTCTGAATATAGTGAAATAAATAAACAGATATTTTTTTTAACAAAAAAATATGCTTTGAAATAATAATACTGCATGAAAAATAAAAAATAAAATTTAACTTATAAAAAAAATTAATTTTAACGATAAATTATGTGATAGAAAAATATTTTTCTTAAAAAAATTTTTTTTTTTTTGTTACCAAGAAAAATTATAACACGAGGTCAATACACTTGAAAGTATTTTCATAATTATTTATGTTTACGTAAGATCAAATAATATAAAACTGAAAACTACAAAATAAATTATCCGTAAACTAAAATAGTAATTAGCGTTAATTAATATTGTTATTAATACTCTTTACAAAAATACTCGAGTATAAAACTAATCAATCAACAGAGTACTCTGGTTGAAGTTGACAAATAAATCAATAGCTATAAATATCTCGTAATAAACATCGCATGATACATAATTAGTTATTAGTAACTAATAATACGAGGAAAGCGATGAAAATCACTTAACAAGAATTCTTAAAAGATAATTATTTATAAGTGATGGCTTACGCTCTATCCTATTCTATAATAACTACTATATTTATTTTAATGCGACAGCGTCATGCAGTCTAACTCTCGCAAATTCCGTGAAACTGTCACGTCACATAATTTTACACCGATTTCTTTTTTTATTTAAGAATCACCTTTCTAGTATTAACATTTATATTTCAAAGTACGTGATTCAATTTTTTATTATTTTTTTAATTAAAAAAACTAATTCATTCCATGAATTTTTTTTTTTTAATTAATACTACGCATCGTTTGGAACGAATGTTAATTACCTCTGCAAAATTTTACGTATAAAATTAATTTTAAATAAAAAAATAAATTTTAAATTTGTAATTCAAGGTCCTATTGAACTCAGGTACTTGTTAAATGCCGCGTGTAAATGTCCAGCTCGTTGCGCTTCTTCAGCCCTAAAAAATAAATAAAAATAAAATAAAGATATTAATAATATTAATAAATAATAGTTTAAAAAAATAAAAAACAAGCTTTTTATAGGAAAACAAACTAAAAAATAGAAAATAAATTTGAATTAAAAATAGTGTAAGAAATTTTAATAAATATCAATTAATAATAAAAAATTTTTTTTCTTATTTACACTATTATTAATTTATTTTTATTAAAATTTCTTATTCTATTATTAATTCAAATTTATTTTTTATTTTTTAGATTTTTAAAACTATTATTTGTTTTTTTGAATTAAAATTCTCTTCGGTATTTGAAAATTTGTTTATATTAAATAAATAAATTAAAGATAATGATTAGAAATTAAAATTAACATCAATTCTTGCCTTATCAATTATAAATAAAATTTATATAAATTAAAAAAATCTTATTTCGCAAACTGAAAAATGGAATAATCTTAATAATACTGAAATTGAGAGACATCTGATAATTTAAAAAATTTTTTTAACAAAAAAATTACAGCAAGAAAATTTTAATTAAAAATTTCATCTTTAGAAGCTCTGAAAAATTATAAATAATTTTCTATGCCTAGAAAAATCCTTACTTTAAATCATTAAATTCCTTTTCTTTCCCCACAATAATTTCCTTGAGTTGTTTAATGTCTCTATCTCTTTCCCTCAATTCCTCAGCATAATTTTTCTGAATATCATTAATCTGCCCAGACATGACCGTCACCTGCTGGCTCATTTTCTGCAGCTGGGAATCCTGATCCCTAATCCTCATTCTTTCATCTTCTAGCTCCTGTTTCAACCTCGCCGATTTATCTCTTTCTTCATCCAGCTGGCTCTTAAGCAAATCGTACTTCCTCTGGGGATCAACCAGCTCGCTCTCTAAACTCTGCACGCGTTTCTTAAGACCCGCAATAATTCTCTGAGCGTCATTTAATTTTTCTTCGACACCAAACTTCTCATCCTTAATTCTCTGGCAAACTTCTACCAATTTGCCATACTTGCAATCAATGCCCTCCAGCTCATCAACCTTAGCTCTGAAAGTCGCCAAGCTACTTCCCATTTCACGCAACTCATTGCGTGATTTCTGTAATTGATCCTGACAATCCTCCAACGCGGTTGTGGTTTCCTTGAGCGTACTTTTTAAAATATTCACCTCAATCTTGTACTTATTGTCTCTCTCCTTGAACTCCCGCCTTACTTTATGCAACTCCGTGTTCTTAATCTCAATAATATCTTCATACTCTTTCGACTTACTCATCCACTTTTCTCTCAGCGCAATTACCTCCAACGAGCTTTTATGAATATTCTTCTCATAATAACGAACTTTTCCTTCCCATTCTTTATTTTTTAACAAACAAATATTATACTTATCCTCAATTGTCTTGCAATTTTTCTTTAAATCGTCTTCTATTTTTTTATGCTTTTCCTCTAAGTCTTTAACTTCCCTCTTTTTTTCCTCAACGATTTCATCGAATTTTCTCTTCCATTCCTCAATTTCATGCTTAAGTTTCTCCACTAACTCATTACTAAATTTTATTTCTTCATCCTTGGTATTTATCTGCTTTGTCAGAACATTAATCGTCTCACTTCTGTCATGTAAAATTTTATTCAACTCCATTATTTTGTTAAATTCAGTCTTCCCTCCTCTATCACTATCATCATTAATTTTAAAAGAACTTTCAGAATTAGAATTAGAATTAGAATTAGAATTTAATAATTTATCAGACTTAAAATTTTTTTTACGCCTCAAGCGTTTCTTCCTGAAATTCGAGCCCAATTCTTTCAACTCAAACTCATCAGCTGACTCTGAATCATTTAATTTATTTTCCGTCTCTTGAAGACTTAATTTCTGAGCGCGTTCATACAAAACCATTATGCAATTATCATTTTTACTGAAACAATTTCCAGTTAATTTATCTGCGGACTTGGAAATAATATTCGAAGAAGAAATAGATTTTTTACTCTGATTCCTCAGAGTTATGTTATCAATTGAATCAACAATACTATCAGGTACGCAATTACCACGTAAGTTTAACTTAGTAATACTGTTATTATCTTTTATAGCATTCAGCAAAGACTGTCCGCCATGGAGACCCAGCGTATTCCACTCGAGATTTAAAACTTTAAGCGCTTTGTTTTTTTTCACCAAATTCATCAAAGCGTCAGCGCAATGAGGCGTTATTTGATTGTACCTTAAATCCAGTTCCTCAATATTGTAATTCATAGCGAGGCCCTGACAAAATTTGTCAAATGCTTCTACATCGGAACCGATGTTGTTCCATTGTAAGTAAAGACGTTTCAGCGTGTTATTGTGCTGGAAAATTTCCCCCAGCTGGCTGGCTATCAGCCCGCTGATGTTGTTGCCTTTTAAATTCAGCGTTGTGATATTTGTACCCTTCCGAAGTGACTCCAGAAGCTTACTCAGCCCTTTGGTGATCAGCATGCAGTCACTCAGATCCACTGACTTTATGGTAGAGCTTGATATCAACACACGACTTATTATTTCGCAAACTGGGATTACTATTGACTGACATGGCAAACGTAACTCACCTGTTGAACTTTAAAATTTTTAAATTAGTTTATTTTATTTATTTTAGATTTAAATTATGATACTAAAGATGTCATTAAAGTTAGCCGACATTCTAAATTTTTTAATAATTAAATTAAACAAAAAAAAATATTTTTAAAAAATTGCACTTGCAGTTTTTGAAGTTTTTTACACGTGCAAATTTTTTTTTATTTTTTTCTAATAATTTTTTCAATAAAAAAAAATTCTAAAAATTTTTAGATGTCGGCTAACTTTATTGTCATTACTAAAGTTACATCACAGCTGTCAATTTTTTTAATTCTTATACAACACTATTAAATTACAACACTAAAAGTGCTTCTAAAAATTTTCACTTATAATTTTTATTAATTTTCACATGTGGAATTTTTTAATTAAATTGTTTTTTATAGTAATTTAATTGCTACAAAATTCTAAAAAAATTGATAAAAATTAAATTAGCCATTTAAAAAATTTTTTTTATTAAATTATTAAATTTGAACAAAAAAATATTTTATAAAAATTGCACTTACAGTTTTTAAAGTTTTTTATAGGTTAAATTTTTTAACGTCTGTCAACTTCAGTGTCATAATTTTTTAAAAATAAAAATAATAAAATTGTCAAATTTTATTTGTTATTAAAATTTTTAAAATTGACAGCTGACCGCTAACTTCAGTATTATCATAAATTAATAAATAATTTACCTGGCTATTTTCATGGCATCCAAAATTTCTGGCGGTGAAAAAACTCCTCGTTTGACACACAATTGTGTAAATAATTCATAGTCACTCAGCATGATTAAATACTTATTACAATTTTTAATAGTATGGTTTAATAAATAAGTTTTTATAAATGTAAACAATACAGACGCTTTTATTTTTGTTTTGAAAACAAAGTGTCAGTCATGTTGGTATTTCTGTTTAATATTTCGTGCAGTTGGTAGACAGAAAAATAGCTGTCAAGGTCAAGTAACAATTCGGAGATTAATTGGAATATTGAAATTTTTTAGTTTTATTAATATTAATTCTTTTATTTACACAAAAATTGCTTGAATTTTTTTTTTTATTGATGTAAGTATTTAAAATAATTTTTTGAATTAATGAAAAATTTGTGAGTGCGTTTTTTTTACTAACAATTGATAAAAGAGAGCGCAAATAAGGAGCTGATAGGTTAGGAAAGCAAACAATAAAAATTTAAATTAAACTACAGATGACAGTAATGGTATTATTCACTTATAAAATTTTAACGTTTAATAATTATTAAAATTTTATTTAAAAATTTAGCTGTCACTTCACAATTTTTTTAATTTGCTTTAACAAATATATTATAGCAAAAAAAATTATTAAAAAAATGGACTTGCAGAAATTTTAATAAATTAAAAATGCAATTTTTTATAAATAATTTTTTAGAACAAATTTTTTTAAAGAAAATTAAAAAATTGTCAAGTGACAGCTAAACTTTAATGTCATAAATTAATTTAGCAGACATTTGATAATCTTAAAAATTTTTTTAACAAATAAATTATGACAAAAAAAAATTGACATGTAAAAATTAAAAAAAAATGAAAAATCCATTTTTTTATTTTGGAAAAAATCTATTTGTTAAAAAAAATTAAAAAATGGTTAAATAACTGCTAACTTTAATGTGATTAAAAGTCAAAATGAGTTTTCAACAAATTTATTGATTATAATTAAAAATTCTAACTTATAAAATTCAATTAAATACATTTGTACAATCTCTCTAATTATTAATTTCAGGATCAAGCTGAGAAATGACATACTTGAACTTTTTAATGGCAGCATCAAGCATTTGATCAGAAATATCAAGATGAAAAACTAATCTCAGGCAACCTTCCCACTCAGCCCAAGCTTTGACAATAACTTGATCATCTGGATGATCATCAATAACAGCCCCAAGTCTATGAACGACTTTCTCAGCATCAATAGTCTCAGAATTCTTGACATCAACAAAAACCATGTTAGTCTGCACACTAGCAGCGTTAACGTTGATAATCTTGGAATTCATTTGATTGATCGCCTTCATCATAGCAGTCGCCTTCTCGTGGTCCTTGTGCAATCTGAAGCGACCATCCAGGGCGACCAAACCAGCAGCAGCTAGAACTCCAACTTGGCGCATTCCACCACCCAGTAGCTTCCGACAACGACGTGCCTTGATGATAAATTCGCTGCTCCCACATAGTACTGAGCCAACTGGAGCACCCAGGCCTTTGCTGAGGCAAAATGTCACCGAGTCTAAGCCTCGAACGATGTCTTTGACACAAGTATTGCTACCAATCGCGGCGTTCCACAAACGAGCGCCGTCCATATGTACTTTTAAATTGTTGTTCTTTCCAAATTCCACAACTTCTTTTAGCCATTCTAGCGGCAAGATTTTACCATTTAGAGTATTCTCAACAGCAATCATTCTTGATATTGGGTGATGGACGTTTTTTGAATCGCGCAGTCTACTTTTTATTGTGTTTATATTGAACGTGCCGTTTGCATTGTTGGGAATTGTTGAGATTGTCACACCGGCTATCTGGGCCGCTGCTCCTTGCTCATGCTGAACTATATGACAGTCTTCGCCTAGGTAAACTTCGCAGCCACGTTGGTCACAGTGGACCATTACTAAGCAAAAAAAAATTATTTAACTGGTAAATTTAATTGATATTCATGCTTTATTAAAAAAACTTACTGGCAATTAAATTTCCCATAGATCCACTGGGGACAAATAGTCCTGCTTCTTTTCCTAATAATTCTGCAGCAACTTTTTGTAGCTCTAAAATTATTATTAAAACGAATTAATCATTCGGTTTATTTAATAATTTAATAATTAATTTTTAATAAAAAATACTTGCTTATAACAGTTGGATCTTCTTCACAGACATCATCACCAACTTCAGCATCAAACATCGCTTGTCTCATTTCTTTACTTGGCTTCGTAAAAGTATCACTACGTAAGTTTACAACCATTACCTAAATAAAATTAATAGTAATAAAATTATTTTATTTTTTAAAATAAATTTAGCAGATATTTAATAATTTTAATTAAAAAAAATGAACATTTAGAAATTTTAATAAATTAAAAATGCAATTTTTTTAAAATAATTTTTCGGAACAAATTTTTTTGTTAAATAGAATTAAAAAATGGTCAAGTGATAGCTAACTAAAATATTATATTAATTTAACAAATTCTTACCTCGTCAGAAATTTTTTTTTCTATAGAGTACATTTTTCACTAAAAAAAAAATTATTAAATTGAAAAAAAATAAATTTTGAATTTAAACGAATAAAAGTTATTTTGGAGTAAAAAATAAAAATATTAAGGATAAAAAAAAATTAAATTAATAAATAAAACAAAGTGTTTTAAGCGTACAATATGTTGGCAAGTAGGCGTTAATTTAAATTCAAATTACAGAACAGATAAATTGTATTTGTTTAAAATTTTTTTATTTTAACGGTACTAGTTTAAGAAGTAGAATTTAAAATAGCAAAGCAGCAGACTCTAAACTAACAAATTTTACAGAATTCTAGGTGAACTCTACAAGAACTAATCTTATAATACGCAGCAATTTATCGATGATTATAATAATGACAAAATTAATGATAATGATGGATTATATAAAAAGATGAAGCAATTGAGATGAATTAGTTTATTATTGATATGAATAACACTGAAAGAAAAAAAAAAAAGACCATGTTGATACAGTTGATCTCAACCACGTAGCATAGGTAGAAGTTATCCAAGGCATCTCTCTATCTAAGCTTCGTGATATCAACCATAATAGTACATGAAGCATTCATGAAAAGTTACCTTAAGAGCAAGTAATTTCCCGCCTTTAAAGTACTTGCATTTAATACTGCATTACTTATATATGGACATATTTTTTGTATATTTGTTTTCAAGTACTCAGACACCATTAAATCTAAATCGTTCATCTCTCAATTTAGTCATCGACGTGTTCAATTTTATTTAGTCTATATTTGGATTAAGTTTAGGTCAAATTAATTTGCCAGCAATTAATGATAATTTCAATACTTAAATATTTTAATTAATTACTTATTTAAATTATATAATTGACTAATTATGTAGAAATAATTTTTAAAGAGAAATTTCTGTTGCTCGCGGATGTGAAATTCTAAATATTAATTTTTTGTCGTTGAATTTTCTTATAAAGAAGTACCGCAAAAAAATATTTTATTGTACTTATGTGAATTACCTTACGTGGAATTAACCTACTTACTTATTTTAATTGCATCATATGGAAAATGAATCACATCCAAATAAGTGATAAATCGTATTAAATTTAAATTAAATTTAGCGCCATCTATTATAATTTTTAATATTATTAATTATTAATTTATTCAAACATCAATGCTCAATATTTGAGATAAAAAAAATTTATTGATTTAATGTTATACATATTTTATGAATTAATTATTTAATAATGATAACATGAAATGTAATGTAAAAATTTTATCTGAAATGGTAATCTTATACAGTACCAAATATGTAACTAATTGAATGACTCATATGTTTGTATATTTTTTAAAATCACCTTGCATTGTAGGCCAACCGGTTTTGCGAACTTGGGATTTATTTTGATTTATTGCTCTATTTATTTTTTATCCAATCAAAAATATGTTAAACATTGAAAATTAATTTAATTTTTATGAAAATAAATTTAGTAGATATTTAATAATTTTTAAATTTTTTTTTAACGAATAAATTATGGCAAAAAAAAATTATGAAAAAAATGGACATTTAGAAATTTTAAAAAATTAAAAATACAATTTTTTAAAAATAATTTTTTTGTTAAATAAAATTTAAAAATTCTCTAGTGACTGCTAAGAATTTTCATAAATTAGTACTATAAAATTTATATCAATAATGTTAATATTTTTTTTTCAAAATTTAATTTTTTGATTAATTATTTTTAAAAGATTGGTTTATAAAAAAAAAAAAATTAAAGATTATTGTAAAAAAATAATTTTTTAAATTTAATAAAACCAGAAAGTAAACCACAGTCGATAATTCAGTCCGTTTTTAATTTAATTAGAAATTTATAAATTTAAATTCCGAGGTAAAACGCGCCAAAAATTTAAACCAATAAAAATTAAGCGGGCATTTAAAAATCGTGAATTGTAAACTAAAAATATTATTGTTGTTTATAAACATATTATTTATATTTAATTAAAAAATAATTTATATTAAACTGTAAAATATTCACTAATATTTATATATTTAATTATTTTAAATATTTTTAATAAAAGAATAAATAATAAATAAAAATTATGGCAAGTTTCTATGTAAGTCCGTTAAAATTTGAATTAGCGTCTGTGGTGCCGCTAGACGGAGACAGCAGTCTAGGGAGCGTGACAGTGGGATTTAAAGAGTATACAATCGACAGTGAAAGAAAGTGTGCGTTGTACATTGGATTACTAAACAAGAAAGCTGGGCTGGTCCATACGTGTGTATTTTATCTTTGTTTAATAAAAACTACAGTAAAGAGGGAGAAGTTATCGCTTTGTACGTCTACGTCTGTGCCATGGGGGTAGAGAAATCGGCGTTGACGATTTGGATTGGGGAACGGTACTGAGACTGAGAGAGATAGAAAAAGAGTGACTCTGTTTCGTGGACGTTGGAGTTGGAGAGGACTGGGACTGGACTGGAGTTAGTAGTAGTACACTACGGCAGCGGTCGTCAGTCGACAGTCGAGTCTGAAAATTAAACGATTAAGAATCACGGCATTGTGTTTTTTTACATGTGCGGTTTTATTCATACTACTCGTATCAACACATCGCAAGTACTGCGACAAATAAAACAATTCAGGTAAATAAATAAAATAAATAATTTTTTTATTAATAAAATAAAATAAAATAAAATAACCTAAACTAAAATAAAAAACGGTTTGATTTTTTAGTTCGGCGTCACAGCAACTGCAAGCCCGTGGCAAACGAAGAGGTGGTTTTTAAAAAATATAATTGCCATCGAGGTTTAAAATAAAAAATAAAATAAATAGACAGTTGAATTGTTGGGTGTAAGAAAAAGATATACGTGCGCGTGAGTTTAATTTTTTTTGCCAAGACAAGAAAGGCGGTGTACTCTCTCTTTTACATCAGCACTTTAGTTGTAGTAGTAACAGCAACAGCAGCAGCAGAATATTCAGTGTGTGTATTGGTGTGTGCATGTATACTTTGTGTTATCCGTGTGTGTGAGTGTAGAGTACGCTAAACAAAAATGGCGGACGGCGATTCGAGGGTAGACCGGTCGGATCCGGAGCTACGTTACCTATCTGTCGACAGGAATAATTTTAATGATCCGGCTACACAGGCAGAATGGACCCAGAAAAAATTGGTTTGGGTCCCGCACGAGACACAGGGATTTGTCGCCGCTGGTATCAAAGGAGAGCGCGGTGATGAGGTCGAGGTTGAAATTGCCGAGACCGGCAAGCGGATACAAGTCGCCAAGGATGATATACAAAAGATGAATCCTCCCAAATTTGATAAGGTCGAGGATATGGCCGAGTTAACCTGTCTCAATGAGGCGTCGGTACTTCACAATCTCAAGGACCGGTACTACTCTGGACTCATATATGTAAGTACTTTTATTATAAAAATTTTCTTGATGCAAAAATTTATGTTCTTGAAGATTTTCATAATCCTGAAGTTAGCAATCAGCTGTTAATTCTAAAAATTTTAATAACAAATCAATTACACAAAAAAAAATGCTTCGAAAAATTTTTATTAATTTTCACACGTGGAATTTTTTAATTTAATTTTTTTTATAATAATTGCATTATTATAAAATTTTTAAATAATTTTTAATGTCTGCCTACTTCAGTTCATAAATTTTCAAGAATATATATTCTTAGCTTAAAAAATTTTTAAATTGATTGAAATAACTTTTGCTACTATCCGAAGATAAATATTGATGCTCTTCTCTTCAGAAATTAATAATTAATTATTAATTTTCATGTAAGTTTTTACATTTTTAAGGACGTTCATAAATTATATTTCGAGACTAATTATTGCTTATTAATCGTTCATCATTTAGCATTGGGTTATCGTTCGTTTGAACAAAGTTGAAAGCGATTAAAAATTTATTTTTGGATCAAGTATCCGTTACTTTTTGTTTTTAAATTTTACATGATATTGAAAAGCAGAGGAGCAGACGTCTGACAATTTTTTAATTTTTTTAACAAATAAATTATTGTAAAAAAATTTATTTTCAACAAATTAAATTGTCAGACATCTGCTCCTTGGATAAAAAAAAAAAAAAAAAAAATAAGAATATTTAAAGTATATTTGAGATTTAAAAAAATAATAAAATTATTAAGTGCTTTAAAATTTTTGGATTATTTATTGAGGATTTCAATGGAAAAAATTTAAATCACGATGACACGTTTGTAGCCGTGTTAAAAATAGGCAACAGCGCACGGAATAAAAAAAAATGTTAAAACATAGGCTATTTTGTAGCTGTCAAAATATTTGAAGAACTGAACAAATTTTACAAGAAAAAACATTTATGAAAATTCAATACCCAGTTTATAAAATTAATTTTAGTAAATTTATAACGGCTGAGATGTAGAAAAAATTTTTTCTTAAATATTAGCAGGTGTATTCTATTTAATTAAAATTTGGAGTTGGTCAAATTGTAGGATTTAATAATTTTATGAACTGTAATTGAAATTAGTAAACAGTAAGCTTTAATTTGATTCACAAATCCACATGAACGTCTTTAACAAAAAAAATTTTATATACTAGTATTAATATTAATATTATTCTTTTTTTGGAGATTTATTTTTATGGATGATGGTAGACGATGTGCTAATTCGTGAGAACAGGCCTCACTTTAGATTTAAATTCCAATTGAAGCTCTGACGTTGCACAGACAAGTTAATAATGACCTTGTCCTTAATAATGGATTTACAAATATGAGTGTACATGCGTACATATTTTAGATTTAGCCGAAGATTTATATTATTAATATCCAGACTATTTTTTTCAAGATAAGTATTATATATTTTGTAGAGAATTATTGTATTAGGTGGTCTGCGGATATGAAAGGGCTTACGTCATTTCTTGGACAAATAAGGAGCACTGGTTTACGATACTATAGATTTTTTCTTCTACATATATTCTTCAGAGACATTATACCACCGGCTACATTATATTCAATCCTGGATGTCCATATTTTTTCTATCATTAGAGTAAGGCTGGATTCCAAGTTTTTGGAGCGACATTCAAATAAAGCTCTTAGCAAAGTTGACGCGATTTTATGCTAATTACTCGTTAGATTAAAGAGTTGGGTAAATAACGAGTAGAAGTTTTAATTATTCAATGAGATAATAAAATGACAGCCGACCGTCATTTACAACGCGGGAGAGCTTGAATACCGACTCGTTGTGGTAATCATTTGGTTGTTGTCTATGTGATACCACGTGAGAACGCGTAGTTTTAAAAGCGAATATGAGTTTAAAGCAGTAATTCGCATGTAAAAATTTTAAATGCGATGTAATTTAAGCGAGAACTCTTCTGTAGCACGTTTTTTACACGTCATTATATTTTTTATCTCTTTAAATTACAAGAAATTGTTACATTTTTTTTTCTAAATTATTGCTAACATTTTTGTCGTCGATTTCACCTTTTACGTCAGCTCTCAGCTCTGACTCATTTTTGATATGGCGCTTACTATGAACTTAACATAGCTAATCTTAAAAAAATAAAAACTTGCTTTTAAATTATCATAAATATTTATAACAAAGAAATTTAAATATGAAAGTCAGATCTACCATTTGCTTATATATATTTTTTTTAACGTTAAAGTTTTTTAATTTAATATCATTAATACAAAAATATACGGGTAAAATATTGTATTTTATTTTTTATCTTTGAAAAAAAATTACAAACTATCCAAAAACAGCAAGTAGTAAAATTTTCCACATTTTATTAGAAATTTTAATTAATTAAAACTTGACAAAATTGTACTCACCAACTCAACTACAATTAAAATACTCCAAAACAATTAAATTTAAAAACCCGCAAATATTTCTTCCATTCTCAAAAAGTTACTCTAATTATTATCATCAATAATATTTTTTCAGCTAATTACAATCCCAATAAGGAAAAAAAATTCTTAATACGCAAAAAAAGAAACATTTATTGTTTAATATTCATAAATAAACATTTTTAATAACAAAAAATCAGCAACAATACAATTTATGTTTACAACAACGACTATTTAATTAAAATCAATTACACTAGACTCATTTGATGTCAAAGTTCGCATAATTGTTCCGATAGTAACTTAATCTAAGGCCAATGGTCTTTGTCTCCAATCTCATAAACATAAACATAATTTTTTATTTATATACGCATACATTTATCATGTATATGACTGACAAAGTAAGCTTCCTTCTCGAGACTTTCGCTACTATTATCTGCATAGTCCACACCCATACAATTTTTCAGCGGGTAAAGTAGTTACAGAAGTTTGTCCGCTTGATAATAACCGATACGAGCACGATAAGATAACTATGCAGCTGTGTCTAATATATGTACATATATATATTAACTCATACATTTATAAACACACACTAAGTATCAGTAACAGTATCACTATCATCATATATTGTAGTTTAGTTTGTCTATTCTATTTTTAAAAATTTTTTTTCCTTTTTATTTCATTACATATTTCATCTCTCTGTGCCCGGTAACTACTTGTCATGTTGTCATTTCGTCACGTCTCGTTTCGCTTTTAAACTATAACTCTATTATTTTTAGAATTAAATACTCTCGGATTTAATTTATTACACATTATAAATAAATTTACCCTTTATTTTTCATTTTGATTTAAAATAAAAAATTTTTAATTTTAAATCGAAGAAAAAAAAAATATTTTTCTCAATATCGAGACTAAATAAATTCGCAGTAGATTAAATGGAATTGACACGACCACCCATGGATTTAATTTGATGGCTATGTCTCTTCGGAAAACCTTATTGAGTAGTAAATTATCATCGCTATTTATTAGCATTATAATTATTATTATTATGCTGCGGATAGATTACCAATGCAGACATAATATGACCAGACTATTAGACGGCGATATATCTTGTTTATTGTTCGTCAATTATCGATTATTATCTCCTCTTATCAGTTATTAGTCAACTGAAAAATTTTTCTCATTATTATTATTATTAATGATTGCAAAAATAAAAAAAAAATATTTAAAATACTAATTAGTAATACTGATAGTTTTATTTGAATTTATGTTGTACAGTATGCGTGGTAAAAAGTAATATGTAATATATAAGGCAAAAAGGTTGTTTTCATGTTCCTTATAGATCTTTTTTCAAAGTGACTCATGCATGACTGATATGTTAGCTGGGGAGACGAGAAAAGAGTAGACAAGATGATTAGATGTGGTTACTTTGTGAGATTAAATAAATAAAATTTATAAATTGCTTTAATAAGTAAATAAATATTTTAAATCAATGTCGGTGATAGACAAGTTGAATTTTTTGTTTTATAATTAAAATTTTTCAATATGGAGTTTAATTTTACAAAAAAAAAAAAAAATTGATGTTTGACGCATTTTTTTTTATTATAATTATAATTATAAATCAGATGAAAAAGGTCACAAAATAAGCATATTTAAAAGTTTATTGTCCACGTAAAATAATTTGTTGTTAGATTTGTCGGTCTGATTAAATTACACCACGTCAGCTAATTATATTTTTTTTTTTTTCATTACTCTGTTTAAACTTTTGCACTATCAGCAGATTAAAATGAATACGAATAATGAAATGCACGTATTAACGTTTTATATTTATGCAAGTCAAACTTTGACGACTTGCTCGAAGAATTTTAAATAAAAATATAATGAAATGAACGCTTGTCGAAAGGAATTCATTGATTATTATTTAAATAAAAATAGATGATTAATTGATGATACTAAAATATGAATATTTTATATATGGATTTAATAATAAATTTGTGATTATACTTATTAGAGGAATTGATTGTTGTCATTATGAGTAAGTGCGTAGTTATTAAATTCAAATGGTTTTCTCTTATCGCTAAATATGTAGGAGGTTGAATAAATAAATAATCATAATAATAATAATGATAATATTGTCGGTTGATTTTTCTCCTCCGCACTCTTTTGCCGTAGGAGGTTAACCATCAGGTTCATACACCTGTTCAAACATGTAAATATATCAAGTATATATTTGCGACACTTTATTAATATGAGATCATCTAATCAGTTTTTATTTCTTAATAAACTCTTATTTATTATCATTATCAGACATTTATTTATTGGAAAAAAAAATGGTTTATTCTAAAAAAATTTCCTTGGCTCAATTATATAAATTTTACTTACATATTTTTTATATAAATAAAAATTTTAATAAAAAATTGAAGCTAATCCCCAAAAATTTAAGAGATAAAATTAAATAAAAATTTTTAATGAGGAACTAATTTCTGTCAAAAAGTTATATTTTTTTTTTTTTGGATCTTAAATATTAAAAAATTTTTTTAAATAATTTCTTAGCATAATTTTAATTTTTGCATAATTCTGTTCATTAAGCAAAATTATATTTCCAAAATAAAATAAATATTTTAAGCTCAATTAAAAATACCGAAATCATTAATTGAACAAAAAACAGAGCGAAGTTTTTTATTATCTTTATCTTTTCCAAGTAAAAAAGTAAAGTACTTAAAAATTTATCATTTATCACTTACAATCAAAGGCCCGAAAAGATAATAATCAAGTATAAAGTATAAAATAATCTAAATTCCCCGGAGGAAATTCTTGGTACAATAAATGAAAATTGAGATGCATATGATTATATTAGTTCGAATAATATTCATTTCTCTAGCAAGAATTTATATGCGAGGGGCATATAAGTTATACTAGCAGTTAACTAATACCATAATACGCTGATAGATATCAACATTATAATATTATCCATAACACAAGTACAGCTGATTGTAGGATTTAATGTAACGTAATGTTCTTTGAAAGACAGTAACGAATCGATATACCATGTCTCATCGCCGGGAATTTCACACCATACACCACAGCCAGGAACTAACTCTCTGACTAGGTGTGTATGAGTGTGTGTCATGCATCTACTGCATACCTTTCTGAAGATGAGACGGCGGTAGAAAACTGATCACTAATCAGACATTATTTAGATATTCTACTAGATCATACTTAACATTCAAAAGATATAAATCCGGTACATATAAATGAATATACAAAAAAAAAATGAGCTTTTTTTTACACTCGCGACCCGGAATCAAATCCTCGGCCTTCTGATTACGCGTAAAAAAAATTTCACTAGAGTTTTGAATTTAAAATGAATGTAAACTTAATTTTCATCATAATTGCGGGTGAATGCACTTGTCCGGATGTAATGGCCAAGAAGAGGTTAAGGATAAGGTTAGTTCGATATGTGGTCGGGTCAAAAATAGTCCGTGCCACCTTCTATTCCGCGAAGTCTACGCCAACTTTTTGAATGTGGCGCCAAAATAGACGACTTGGATAAATTTAGAATTTATGCTGGCGTCTCGGGGGAAATGTCTGCATTCAAGTTCGTTTGCAATATATCTTCATACTATCAAATAAACTTTTGCTCCGTTTTAAATTGTCCAATCTACGCAACATGCAAAATGGAATCATTATGATTTATAATTAATTATATTTTCTATTTCGTGAGAAGTTCTCTTGATCTCTATGTTACATTTAATAGAACATTTTCATCATTACAAATCAAATTTATTAAAAATTCAAAACAAAGTAAAACTTATAAACTTTTTATAATTAAATTAAATATTTAATTGTTTTTTTTTTTTTACTTTTAATAATTATTTTTCAGCCTTGACATTTTTATTATTTTAATCATTTTAATAATTTCAAAAGATCAAGAAAAAAATTTTACAGCTTGATTAAATTTTTTAAACCAAAAATTTTTGTTTTTTCAACTGATGGCTGTTGATTTTTACTTATCAAAGTTTCCTTTTGAATTTAATCGACATATTTGCAGTAAATATTACTTCTCTCCCGATAATTGAATCAAGGACTAATTTAATGATAAAGAACATTTAAATAAAAGGTAATCTTGAGTGAAAACAATTATCCGGCTGTTTGGGATGAATTTGCGGGCGTATAAATTTGTGTGTACAAAGTGAAGATATCTTCAATAGTCCAGAGTATCTTTTGGCAGTCTGCCCGGCGTGTAGTGAATTACAATGAGCTATTCTATTTAATCACCCTTAGTTTCAGTATTTACCGCTCTACTCTCTATACTATCAGAAGTTGCTTTTTTTTTTATATTGGACGACAATACGCGACTCTGTCCTCAATATATAATAATATAATCAACAATCAGATCGGTGTCCTTTCATCTTACACGCCATCTTGACTCTTTCTATAACTTTGTACTTCACCGACTAGTTCAGAGGCTAATAAATGACTTTGTGAATCAAAGAAATTTTATTTATTGTTATTATTCTCTTTTGTATCGCATATTGCTGTAATATGTTTGTTTGCCAAACATATTTTAAATATTTATTCTATTATCATTGACACACCATTAATATACTGTTATAAGCATTTTTTATTAACTATGTCACGGAATTAAGTGTCTTTAAAATTATTTTTCACTTACATTAACCAATAAAAATTTTTTAAGTGTGTATATTCAATACATTGGTAATATTTATTTATCAATATTTACTTGTTACCACATCATACACTTGAAATAATTTTAAAAACACTTTAATAATCATTAAATATCCAGAGTAAATAAATGCTGACTTATTTTTAATGCATATTATTTGAAATATTTAAACTCGAGCTTGAGAAAATTTTTCAATTTAAAAAAATTTTTTAACTTTGCTGTAGCTTTAAACTTTAAAATATTTTTTAATAATTTCTAAAAATTGAAATTTTTTTTTTTTTTAAACTATCCATCAGTTTAAAAAACTTCATATATTAAATATGACAATCAATTTTGAAAAAGTCAAGTTCACTCTCAAATAATTAAAAAATTTTGATAGAATAATTTTTAATGTTGAATAAAAAAAAAATAGCCGTTGTAATTATCTTACATTGCAATAACTATTTTACTGTCCAATAAACTGTGAAGTTATTTTTTTTATAATTTTAAATAAGTCCGAATTTTTTCAAATATTTTAAACCAGTATTAGTTTTTTTTTTTTAAATACTAAATATTAATATAAAAATTTTTCTCAAAATTTTCGCTTTCAAATTTCAACATTTCATTCAATTGCTTATTTTTCACAATGTTCTTTATAATTAAATTAAAAAATTGTTTCAGTGATATCATCTGACTTAGAAATAGCAAAAAAGCATAAGTTTCCTTTCATCACAGACGTATTATGTTTTGATAATAAATATATTCAAAACATTTGTCTACTGATACATACCCAGAATGGTAAATATCTATGATTCATTTCTTTTCTCTTTCTTAAATAATCGTATGAGTAGAGCGAACCGTTAAAAAGTGATCACCTGTGTGAGTAAGAGCTCACATATTACTAACACGCTCACACATTTGTACACACATGGCCAAAGATAAAGACGGGCGTGTATTAGTGTCCCTGCATTACTTACCTTTTATTTATACCGAGTATACTAAACACATTAAATTATATTAGTGTGGTGTGTACATTGGTGTGAGGAAGGCCGTTTACCACGAAACAATCACAAGTAAGGACCAGCCATGTGTGTCAACCGGCAAGCCTTGTCCGGAGACGCTCTACTCAATGCTCAAAGCCCAAAGCTGATGTCATACCTGTTAAGTACTAGTACGGGCGTTCAATTGGTGAAAAAACCAAAAACGATTCAAGAGATGTCTTATTTTCCCTCTACTCTACTCTACTCTTATTCTACACAATTACTTTTTTTGCATAATACAGCCTGCAATGCAATAATAATTTCATTTTCCATTACCCATTCCATTGCCACGCTTCTTCATCATTTCAGTGTTAAACTTCATTATTTTTTACAACATATTGCAAAAAAATCTAAATTAATAAATATAGACATTAACATTCAACGATAATTATTATTATTGTTATTATTAATATCGTTTATCGCTTTACTGTAATTGCAATGAAAAAAAATTTATTTTTAAAATAATAAATTCAGAAAATATTTCAGCTGCGAGTGTGGCAGAAGTGAAGAGCAGCGTGTTGTAAAACCGGCAGGTGTTTGCCATGAAATCGCTTCCAAACTCGCCCACAAGCTGTCGCTTAACCTATTTTACTTCCTTATACATATATATAAATATGTAATATATGTATAATAATACTCACGTACACTTGAATATATTTTGGTCAAAGACGTCACTAGATTTTATTGCTATTTTTTATTATTCGGGTATTCTTATCTCGACTTAACAGTTCTTGGCTAATGGAATAAATAATTTATTTACTAATTTCACTTTTTCTTTTAGATTCAACCGTGTTTGTCGTTTTTAATTTAAGCGTTTTTTGGTTTTTTCTTTGCTAGGATTTATATTAAAAAAAAAAAGTACTATTTTTTATGTGCGCTAATAAGATTTATTTTGGAGTTATGAATTTGATTAATTTATTAAAAAAATCTTTTTGCTGGTAATTTTAAATGGAAACAATTTTTTTTTTTTTTGAAAGAATTGAATTTAAAAAAAAAATAAAATTTTGTAGAAAGTTAAAAATTCAGAATTTACTTTCAATACAAATATTTATTGATTAAATGAAGCTATAAAAAATCTGAGGTTTAAATTAAAATAAAAAAAAAAAAAAACCCAAAGATTCAACTTTCAATTTCAGCTTAAAAAAATAGTAATAGTTCAAATTTCAAAGAATTATGTGAATCTTTAAAAAGAAATGACGTCAACAATAATATGTTTTTTCTATCTCACTGATAAGACCAGCTATAAACTTCCAAATTAATTTGCTCTATTCACATAATTAAATTTATGTTGAAAAAAAAAAAATAAAAATAATAATCCAATTACTTAATTCTATGATTGTAATTTGTGATAAAAATAGCAGACGAATTAATTAATAATAAATAAGTTGACACTAAAAAATAGGGTAAAAAAAATTCTGACTTTTGTACTGAGAGACAAATAATACATATGTATGTATGAGCAATACTTTTGTTTGAAATGAAGCCGCGTAAATAAATAGTATAGGCAATACATAATAAATCAGGAGATGTCGATACTCGTGTATAATACTAGAGAACATGGACGAAAAAATAATAAAATAAAAAAAAAGGATACTTGATGAGTAAGTAGAATGACTATGGCTAAAGTCGAGTCCTTATAAGGATATGAGGTGTCCTTAACCTGGATATCATAGTAGTGCTTATGTTAGGTATACGTACTGGAGAACTGTTAGCCAGAATAAGAAACGTAAATGTGGTATGGAGTATGGAAAGAGTAACAAGCAAAGAGGAGACAAGATCCTCGACGACTAAGATATTAAGGCTAATACAAACGAGTATTGTTGTTATCCATGTATTTTTAGTGTGTACACAATTGTGATGTGATATGTTGTCTCGTAGCGCCATGGGCCACTACTTCCTTTTATGGTTAACCCATATTCCCGTATTGGAGTAATGAAATA
Source organism: Cotesia vestalis (assembly GCA_000956155.1). Classification (NCBI taxonomy): domain Eukaryota; kingdom Metazoa; phylum Arthropoda; class Insecta; order Hymenoptera; family Braconidae; genus Cotesia; species Cotesia vestalis. The sequence continues at coordinate 35,515 of JZSA01003698.1, read as the reverse complement.
ATACGACCAGTTACGACACATACATATCATTATTTTTTCCTTTCGCGTTTTTATCAGTTGACTGTACTCCAAAATTTATTTCAAGTTGATTATTTTTTTTTTTTAATTCGAAATTTAAATATTTTTAGGTATTTAAAATTGATCCTTTTAATTGCTCTAAAAATATATTCGTCCTTTAGTTAGTTAGTCGAAAGATCAATTATTAGGTTTAAAAAAAATTTTTTTTCACTTGGTAGATACAAAAAAAAATATTGTAAAATTTTTACAATTAATTGTAATAAAACTAGTTCAAATGTTTGAATAAATAAGATATTAAAAATTATAAATACACTGATAAAAAAAATTAAAGTGATTGAAAAGAAAAGATTTTTTATCAAGAATATTATTTTGAAGAATTTGACCATCTTAAATCAAGCAAAAAATTTTTTTAATCAAATATAATTTACTTTACGTAAATTTAAATTCAATCTAGAACAATTTCTTGGTTCTAAAATTTTTCTGTTTGCTTCGAAATGATACAACTCTTGAAAATAATATTCTTGATTCAAAATTTATCTTTTTGAATCGAATTAATTTTTTATTAGTGTGTTTAAAAATTTTAATATTTTTAATGATGCAAAATTAGCAGATTTTACAGCAAAGGATATTCATTTTTATCAGGAATTAATTACTTCGTTCGATTAAAGATAGATCTTCTCAAATTAGCTGATTAAGAAATTATGTCATAAAGATTTTATAATCTATCCAATTAATTTTCTACTTAATTGAGTCGTTTATCTTGACGATAACGTTATAATTAATTTTAAATTAAATTTTGTCTATAAGATAAACAAATCAGAAATTTTGATCTGTTTTTCTGATTCCCAGTAAGAACATTGTAAACTTTTCAACACACAAATTACTATATACACTTTTAAATGTCAGGTTTGCTAGTAAATAATAATTATAATTATAATTACAATAAAAAAAAAATTTATACAGTGCGTGCTGGATCTGTTTGTACCCACCCAGAATTAAAAGAAAAGTACAACCGATAGGATATAATCCTCGTAAAGAAAAAAATAAGAAAACCCCAGCAACAAAAATAAATAAAAAACAATTTCACAAGAAGAGGGCCCATAAGTTTTTATTATTATTTTTTCTCAGCTTTTTTATTAACGCTGGGGGGACTTTCAGCTCTACTCAGTTAGATGTACGTAAGCCAACGAAGAATGTCGAATAGGTCGACGACACAGGACCCCGAGGGACCGGTTTTGGGGACCTTCGGACACTCGTACATATACAACTATAGTTAATATAATAATAACGAACCGAGACAATGTTGAACCTTATCGTCTTGCTCTCAGGTTTTTGGTCAGCTCTTTTTGAACCTCAAGCTGAAGCTGGACAACGGAACACTTGCATGCAAATTTACAGCCCATTCTCTGAAGCTTTTAACTTTAATCAAGTTCTGTTTATCGCCATCAGTAAAAATAAATTCAGTCTGTACTGTACTGAGGAATAAATGGAAAGAAAATTTTTATTATTATAATACACTGATAAAAAAGTTAACTTGACTCAAGAGAAAAAGTCTTGGACTAAAAATACCAAAAAATTATTTTTGATTTGAGTAAATTTTTTTTGGTTCAAGAATTTTTTCACTTAAATCAAATTGACATTTTTATCAGTGTATAAATTTTTGTTTAATTAAAAAAATCTGGAAAATGGTTGACCCTGCAGCCCATCTGTGAAACTTCCTGATTTTTTCTGAATTTTTATGAAATTTTAATAAATATTTAAAATTTTACAAGGGATTTAGTTTATTTGTGTTGAAAGCGATATTGTCTGATATGACGAATGCCCAGAGTATTTAACTTCTTTATAACACTGACATATGGGGAAAGCAATCGGATGAATCATGATATGGATGTGAGGAAGCGATCATGATGACGATGCAAAAGAACCCAGTTCTCTTTTATTATTTGGAGGTATTATACAGTAATACAAGTATTAGTGTTGATATGTATATAACATATAACACATGTGAACGTATTAGTATTATATATTACGCAAAGATTTAACGATTTCTTCTGTGAAACATGTAACACTTTATGGTCTCTGATGATCTTTGATGGCTCAAGACTTATAATTCTCTTGAGTAGCATAGAACAAAAATGCGGATACAAGAAGTATAAAAAGTTTAAATAAAAATTTACACTTCTCAATACTTATATTTATTTATATTTATATTTATATTTATATCCTTTTATTTTATTTATATCTGATGGATTAAATTCCCCTTGAATCAACTGATTCATTTGTGAGGAATTCAAAATGTCATCGATTCCAGTTACTTTTATATCCTCCTTTATCTAGGCTGTGTGATAGTTGATAAAATAAATTATTAGTTCAGTTAAAGAGTTGCCAGCTATTTCAAGAATGTTTGCTTTAATGAATAATGTAATAAATGATAAAACTTTTTATTTCTGATGATTAAGCATTTATGTTCACTTTTTTTTTTTTTTTTTATTTAATAGGATATTTATTTTCTGATTCTGATTGGGATAAAAATAGAGAAGAGTAATTAGTCACTTCATCTTTTAGTGTGTAATTTTAATTGATCACTAGCAAGGATTTTTGATTTTTAACATCGAATTTTTTTATTTATAAAAAAATAAATTTTTTGAGATAAAGAAAAAAATTTTTTTTTTAATTAAAATTTTTTTTTCATTTTCTCTTATTAAATTATAAATAAAAGAAAGTAAATTTTTCTCAACGTTAAATTTTAATTGATTTTTTTTATTAATAATTTGATTTATAAATAATTGAATAAAAATTTTTTTTACCTTTAAAAACATTTTGCGATGTTAAAAATCAAAAATCCTTGCTAGTGATCAATTAAAATTACACACTAAAAGATGAAGTGACTAATTACTCTTCTCTATTTTTATCCCAATCAGAATCAGAAAATAAATATCCTATTAAATAAAAAAAAAAAAAAAAAGTGAACATAAATGCTTAATCATCAGAAATAAAAAGTTTTATCATTTATTACATTATTCATTAAAGCAAACATTCTTGAAATAGCTGGCAACTCTTTAACTGAACTAATAATTTATTTTATCAACTATCACACAGCCTAGATAAAGGAGGATATAAAAGTAACTGGAATCGATGACATTTTGAATTCCTCACAAATGAATCAGTTGATTCAAGGGGAATTTAATCCATCAGATATAAATAAAATAAAAGGATATAAATATAAATATAAATATAAATAAATATAAGTATTGAGAAGTGTAAATTTTTATTTAAACTTTTTATACTTCTTGTATCCGCATTTTTGTTCTATGCTACTCAAGAGAATTATAAGTCTTGAGCCATCAAAGATCATCAGAGACCATAAAGTGTTACATGTTTCACAGAAGAAATCGTTAAATCTTTGCGTAATATATAATACTAATACGTTCACATGTGTTATATGTTATATACATATCAACACTAATACTTGTATTACTGTATAATACCTCCAAATAATAAAAGAGAACTGGGTTCTTTTGCATCGTCATCATGATCGCTTCCTCACATCCATATCATGATGACGATGCAAAAGAACCCAGTTCTCTTTTATTATTTGGAGGTATTATACAGTAATACAAGTATTAGTGTTGATATGTATATAACATATAACACATGTGAACGTATTAGTATTATATATTACGCAAAGATTTAACGATTTCTTCTGTGAAACATGTAACACTTTATGGTCTCTGATGATCTTTGATGGCTCAAGACTTATAATTCTCTTGAGTAGCATAGAACAAAAATGCGGATACAAGAAGTATAAAAAGTTTAAATAAAAATTTACACTTCTCAATACTTATATTTATTTATATTTATATTTATATTTATATCCTTTTATTTTATTTATATCTGATGGATTAAATTCCCCTTGAATCAACTGATTCATTTGTGAGGAATTCAAAATGTCATCGATTCCAGTTACTTTTATATCCTCCTTTATCTAGGCTGTGTGATAGTTGATAAAATAAATTATTAGTTCAGTTAAAGAGTTGCCAGCTATTTCAAGAATGTTTGCTTTAATGAATAATGTAATAAATGATAAAACTTTTTATTTCTGATGATTAAGCATTTATGTTCACTTTTTTTTTTTTTTTTTATTTAATAGGATATTTATTTTCTGATTCTGATTGGGATAAAAATAGAGAAGAGTAATTAGTCACTTCATCTTTTAGTGTGTAATTTTAATTGATCACTAGCAAGGATTTTTGATTTTTAACATCGAATTTTTTTATTTATAAAAAAATAAATTTTTTGAGATAAAGAAAAAAATTTTTTTTTTAATTAAAATTTTTTTTTCATTTTCTCTTATTAAATTATAAATAAAAGAAAGTAAATTTTTCTCAACGTTAAATTTTAATTGATTTTTTTTATTAATAATTTGATTTATAAATAATTGAATAAAAATTTTTTTTACCTTTAAAAACATTTTGGCAACTAAAAAAATTAACACTAAGGTTAAAAAAAATTTTGTCTGCACACATTAAATATTTTTGGTTAATTAAAATAATTTAAGAGTCAAATAAACACATCGTTAAATAAAATAAACCTTAATTAATATCAATTATAAATAATTAACAAATTTAAAAATAATTCTGAAAATGCATTCATAAGTATTTCAAAGCTCGGCCATGTGTGTACGCTCGTCAAGGTAAGCGTCTTGATGCGCTATGCAGATTTATAGTCTTGGGCGGCAAAAGTGTAAAAGCTAAAAAACTTCCAACACAGCAAATAAAATAAATTAAACCGGGCGATAAAAAGCAAAAATTAGGAATTTAAACCGAGAAATTGAATTTAAAAGAATATTTAATCTATATATAAAAAATTAATATGCATGTATGCTCACATGACGTCATTGATCTGACATTCCACTACTTTCCCATTTGCAAGTTGCGTGTACGCTCCACCTCCTGACGAATCATACGTCCATAAAATTTCTCAGACCAGACTGAGTACTTACTTTCGTACATGCTAGTTCTCTTTTTCTTTTCTTTATGCTCTACTCCCGACATACTACATACAACAAGTACAATACAAATATATGTTGAAAAATTTAGCAGGATTTTTTCACGCCCTTGCTGTGTGCGTTCATGACTCTGCACGGATTCGAGTAATGTATAACATAACATAACGCAGTCTAGTTGCATCAAGCCAATCTGGAAAATTGACGCGCTTGGAAATAAAAGAAAGATGAGGAGAAAAAAGCAAATAGATGTGTACTGCTGAAAAAATGAAAGAAGCACTGTAAATATAAATATCAATGAAACGACTGCGCTCTAAAACTTTCCCCTATTTTCTATTCTCTTTGATTTTTTTTTAAACTTCAAAACATTATGTACAAATATTTCAGACAAAATGAAACTTGTGTGTGTAATTCTTGTCTTGTTTTCATATCTTTGACCATCTCACATCACACTGACGAGCCAAGCCAGCCAGTTTAAGGATAAAAATGAATTCTCCCAAAAAATCGTGGAAAAGTAAAATTAAATATTACTAAAAATTTATAATTTACTTCACAGAAAATTTTTTTTTTTTAAATTTACGGTATCAAAATCCTGTTTCACTTTTTTGCATAGATATAATAAATTATCTGGTTAAACGTCATTATTAGTAAGTCCGTTCTATACAACAGCATCGCGATAATGTCGAAAAAATTTCATGCGATTAATTATGCTTATAATCTGACGCTTTAATTAAACCATTAGTCTTATAAATAATGAGTCCACTTAATTATAATTATTATTATTGGTATTTTATTAACTCATTTCCTTGAATATAATTATGAAGAGGCAAATAGATGAAACTCTGAATTAGCACATCAAAAAATAAAATTGAAAGTTATTTGAATATAATATTATACATAATTATTTGTAAAATATTAATTAATATTTTTTTTTTTTTTTTTCAGACATACTCTGGGCTGTTTTGTGTAGTCGTTAATCCTTACAAAAGGTTACCGATTTATACAGAAAAAATAATGGAACGGTATAAGGGTATAAAAAGGCACGAAGTACCTCCTCACGTTTTCGCCATCACCGACACTGCCTACCGTTCTATGTTACAAGGTAAATTTAACTTATCCATCCTTTATTTCTTCACAAATATAATTTATTTTATTAATTTTTTAATAACATTCATTTTCTATTAAATTACAAGTATTTATTTCTTATTATGGTTTTATTGCTGATTGAATTTCGCTGGTTTAATCAGAAAAAAAAATTTAATTAAATCAAATAAATAATTTTCTTGGTTTAAAATTTTTTTTCTTGATTTAAGTTAATTTTTTTTTCTGTATAGAATTTAATTTTTATTATTTAAAAATACTCAAGTATCTGCTATTTTTAATATTACAAAGATTGCCTTGAAATTTTTTAGAAATATTTTATACTTTACTCAACTTTTGTAAATAAAAATAAAAAAATCTTGTTTTTAAACAAGACTTACGAAATAGAAAAACAATTTATATTAATTAAGGTTTTATAAATTGTTGAAAAAAATTTTAAGTGAAGAAATTTTTAAGAAAAAAAATTTTCTGTTTGAAAATTACAAGAATTATGTGAATTTTCATTGATACTAAAGAAAATTGATTTAAAAAAGATTGTAAATTTTGTTATCTAGCCGGTAATTTGATTCTGTAAGTATACAATTTGAAAGCAAGATTTAATGCTAGCGGCAATTGAACGGTATTAGAGTATTTTTGTATGCAATTAAATAGCGTAAATTTACTTTCCTCCGGCGACTAAACAGAGAAATTCAATACATTTGAAATGGCAACACCAACGTAACTGATTACACAGCAATAAAACCATGAAAAAAATTTTATGAAAATATTTTCGGTAAAATTCAGTTGGCTAAAATTTAAATTTTTAGTTGGAATAAAAATAGATTGAATAAATAAATATATAGCTAGCAATATTTGCTGATTTATTGGTCTTACATTTCGTAATTGTAAGAATAAACATTATTTCGCGTAGGATTGCTCACTTGCAGCTGTGTAGTTCAGCCTTGCTCGAATTATCATCTACAATTTCCTCTCTTCGTTGTCTTTAATAAAAAGTAACCCATATGTGTGTGTACATATAATGCACAAACGGTTGTTTTTAAACCAGGCTGATTCAATTACGATTAAATCGAAAATAATTATTCGACCACTGAATAAATAAATAAATAAATAAATAAATTAATAAAAAATATTATTTCAATGTGAGTAATATTTTATTAATTGTAACAAAAAAATTTTTATTACAGAATATTTTTTCCATTTATATTTTCATTCAATAGATTATTAATATATAATTTTTTTTTTGTACTAATAATATTTATTTTATTCAACAGATCGTGAAGATCAATCCATATTATGTACTGGTGAATCCGGAGCTGGCAAAACAGAAAATACAAAGAAAGTTATTCAGTATCTAGCTTACGTAGCTGCTTCAAAACCTAAATCAAATGCCGTAAGTTATAACATACTTTTTACAAAGTTGCTCAATAATAATCACAATCACAATTACAATTACAATCACAACAATGAATTAAATAAAAAAGAAATAAAAAAATATTACTCATAAATATAATCATAAAATTTTCTACAGCCGCGAGCTTATCAAATAAAAAATAAAAATTAATCTTGACATTAAAAATAAAGTTATATTTTATTAAAGAAAAAATTACAGTTATTTATTCTCAAATCTTTATCTTTATCTTATAACTCACTTAATAAGAAAAAAAGAAGCATTTATTGAGATTGACACAGTGATTATAAATAAAAAAAAAAAAAAAATTTTAATCGTAAATAAAACAGCAGACATATTTTAAGAATAATAAATTTATCATCGGAAATCTCGTTAACCACATCCTAAATATAAATTACTCTTTTTTTTTTTTTTTTTTTTTTCTTTTTTCCAACTCGTCCTATAAACTCAATGGTATTTAATTTGTCGCAATGAAAAATAAAGTTTAAATAATTTTAAACAAAACAAATTAAATAAAAACCTTTATAAGGAATCGATTCTCTGTAACTTAGCACATTAACTTTAGTATATCAAACAGTTTATGGCCATAGCATGATCAATCGGATCATGAACCCACCCGTATATATTTCGCAATCGATCGACAGTCGCGTCATCCGATCGCTCTCGCTATTCATCGTGATTGATCCAGGTCAAGAATCTCGATACGTCCCATTCGTTCCATTTCATTTCTCTCTCCCTTCCTTGAAAACTATTTATTTTCATATGTTCACTACACTGTAATTACTGCTGACAAATTTATTAAAACTTTTACATTCAATTACTATCATTTACTCGGAATTTTTTTTATTTCATACAATTATTTTTATTGTATTCAATCAATTAGCTGAGGATTTTTTTTAGTGTACTCAGTAGTTAATTTTTCAACAGATAATTGTGCTTATTATAAATATTGTTGTTAAAAAAATTTAATTTAAAAAATTTTTATTTTAATATCAAAAATTATTATTTTTTCTGAAAAATTAATAATCAACCATTTTAATTAGCATAAAAATTATACTGTTGCTAGATAAAAAATATATGTAATTAATAAGATTGTAACCTTTCATTTTCGGTGCTGATTTTGCTGCTACATCAATAGACCCCAAGTCCAGCATTAATAATAGTAAGTTAAATTTTTAAAATATGCTTGTGTTTTTTTTGGATGTTAGTTTAAGTTGCTTTCAAATTGCTTGTTCATTTAAAATGCTACATTTATAGATTAAAATATTAATTATAATTATTAATAATTAAAAATACGCCTCACTTAATTAATTTATAATAATAAGCTAATTGAATGATTGACTAACAAAATGCTTAAATATTTTTTTACTTGCGGATCCAGGGGACTGGAAATACTATGGAGAAATTTGCGGTAAATATTACATTTTTTGGTGTACTCGCATTTTCAAATTTTTTTTTTTTTTTAAACAATTGTTTTTAATTGCATGATTGTCGAAAAAAAATTTTTTAATTCGATAAATTAATGACCTTTGCATTCGTTGAGTCATTTGGATCAATTTTGTTTCATTTATTTTTTCATCTACGCATTGTCTGCATATTATTATTTTTAAAAAATGAGTCACGATAATAATAAGTTCTGATATTGATATTGAAATACTAAAAATTTTTATTTTTACATTATCGCAATACGAAGGTGTGTCTGATAATTTTCTTTGCTTGATGATGTCATTTTTTTTTTAGAAAAGTGATAAATATTTTATAACTTGCGATTATCTGTGACTTTTTTTATAAGATTTTTTTTTTTTTTTAATTTTATACTAATTTTTTTAAAATTTATTTAGGGTGAATTGGAACAACAACTTCTGCAGGCGAATCCTATTTTGGAGGCATTTGGTAATGCTAAGACAGTTAAAAATGACAATTCTTCAAGATTCGTGAGTATTTTTTTTTTTTTTTTTTTTTTTTTTTTTTTTTTTTTTTTTTCAAGTTCTAATCAAAATATTTTATTAAATAATTATTTCTATTTCAGGGTAAATTTATCAGAATAAATTTCGACGCGAGTGGTTACATAGCCGGAGCAAATATCGAGACATATCTACTGGAAAAATCACGAGCGATACGTCAAGCAAAGGAAGAAAGAACGTTTCATATATTTTATCAGTTACTTGCTGGCGCGTCACCAGAACAAAAGAAAGAATTTATATTGGAAGATCCAAAACTGTATCCATTCCTGTCGAATGGCGCGCTGCCAGTGCCCGGCGTTGATGACGCATCTGAATTTTCATCGACCGTTAAATCAATGCACATAATGGGTATGACTAATGAAGATTTCTCATCAATATTCCGTATTGTATCGGCTGTGATGCTCTTCGGGTCGATGCAATTCCGTCAGGAGCGTAACTCCGAACAGGCAACTCTCCCAGACAACACAGTCGCTCAAAAGATCTCCCATCTCTTGGGACTGAGTGTAACTGAAATGACAAAAGCCTTCCTCAAGCCACGCATCAAAGTAGGCCGTGATTTTGTGACCAAAGCCCAGACAAAGGAACAAGTCGAGTTCGCCGTCGAAGCAATATCAAAGGCCTGTTACGAGCGTATGTTCCGCTGGCTGGTCAATCGGATAAATCGTTCGCTAGACCGCACCAAACGTCAGGGTGCCAGTTTCATCGGAATTCTCGATATGGCTGGATTTGAAATCTTCGAATTAAATTCTTTCGAGCAACTGTGTATCAATTACACTAATGAAAAACTTCAGCAGCTTTTCAACCACACGATGTTCATTTTAGAGCAAGAAGAGTACCAGCGCGAAGGCATTGAGTGGAAATTTATAGACTTTGGTCTGGATTTGCAGCCGACAATAGACTTGATTGACAAACCAATGGGAGTTATGGCCCTGCTCGACGAAGAATGTTGGTTCCCGAAAGCTACTGACAAAACTTTTGTTGAGAAGCTCGTCAGCGCTCACAGCGTTCACCCGAAATTCATGAAGACAGACTTTCGTGGAGTCGCTGACTTTGCAATTATTCATTACGCTGGAAAAGTCGATTACTCGGCAGCTAAATGGTTGATGAAAAACATGGACCCGCTTAATGAAAATATTGTAAGTTTATTGCAGGCCTCGCAAGATCCATTCGTCTGTCACATATGGAAAGACGCGGAAATTGTCGGTATGGCTCAGCAAGCATTAACTGACACGCAATTCGGTGCGAGAACGCGTAAAGGAATGTTCCGTACAGTGTCACAGTTGTACAAAGAACAGTTGGCTAAACTTATGGTAACTTTGCGCAATACAAATCCTAACTTTGTGCGTTGTATTATTCCAAATCACGAAAAACGGGCGGGCAAAATAGACGCTCCGTTGGTGCTAGATCAATTGAGATGCAATGGTGTCCTCGAGGGAATACGTATTTGCCGGCAAGGATTCCCTAATCGTATTCCGTTCCAAGAATTCCGTCAGCGGTACGAATTACTCACGCCCAATGTTATCCCAAAGGGTTTTATGGATGGTAAAAAAGCATGCGAGAAAATGATCCAAGCCCTGGAACTTGACCCGAACTTGTACCGCGTGGGACAGTCTAAAATTTTCTTCCGTGCTGGTGTTTTAGCGCATCTTGAAGAAGAACGTGATTACAAGATAACAGATTTAATTGTTAACTTCCAGGCGTTCTGTCGTGGTTTCCTTGCTAGACGGAATTACCAGAAGCGTCTTCAGCAATTAAATGCTATTCGTATTATACAGCGTAACTGTGCGGCTTATTTGAAACTACGTAACTGGCAGTGGTGGCGACTCTACACCAAAGTTAAGCCACTGTTGGAGGTTACCAAGCAGGAAGAAAAATTAACGCAAAAGGAGGATGAATTGAAGCAAGTTCGCGACAAATTGGAGATGCAGCTTAACTCAGCGCTGGAGTATGAACGTAAATATCAGCAAGCATTGGAAGAAAAAACTATGCTTGCCGAGCAATTGCAAGCTGAAGTTGAATTATGTGCCGAGGCAGAAGAAATGCGCTTGCGATTGGCTACACGCAAACAAGAGCTCGAGGAAATTTTACATGACTTGGAAGTTCGTATTGAAGAGGAAGAAGAGCGCAGTAATGCTTTGAATCAGGAAAAGAAAAAATTACAGCTGAATATCAGTGATTTGGAGGAACAATTGGAAGAGGAAGAAGCGGCGCGTCAAAAATTGCAATTGGAAAAAGTTCAGTGTGATGCTAAGATTAAAAAATTGGAAGAAGATTTGGCTTTATCGGATGATACGAATCAAAAATTGTTGAAAGAGAAAAAATTGCTGGAAGAAAGAGCTAATGACTTGTCGCAGACTTTGGCCGAGGAGGAAGAAAAAGCCAAGCATTTAGCTAAACTCAAGGCCAAGCACGAAGCTACAATTGCTGATTTAGAGGAAAGATTGTTGAAAGATCATCAGCAGAGACAAGAAGTCGACCGCTCGAAGCGAAAAGTCGAGACTGAAGTTTCTGACCTCAAAGACCAGTTGAGAGAGAGAAAAGTCCAGGTAGAAGAACTTCAACTCCAGTTGGGAAAACGTGAAGAAGAACTTAATCAGATGATGCTGAAAGTTGACGAGGAAGCTGCTGCTAAAGCTCAAGCCCAAAAGGCTCTCAGAGAGTTGGAGTCACAGTTAGCAGAGCTCCAAGAGGACCTCGAGGCGGAAAAAGCTGCAAGAAGTAAAGCCGAGAAGCTCAAACGTGATTTGAACGAGGAACTGGAGGCTCTGAAAAATGAATTGTTGGATTCGTTGGACACTACTGCGGCCCAACAGGAATTGAGAAGCAAACGCGAGCAGGAGTTAGCTACGCTGAAGAAAAACTTAGAGGAAGAGACTTCAGTCCACGAGGGTACTCTCTCTGACATGCGTCACAAACACACGCAAGAATTGACAGCTATCAACGAACAGATGGACGCTCTGAAGAAAGCCAAAGCCGGGCTTGAGAAGGCTAAAGGCGCTCTAGAGGCTGAAAATGCTGACTTGGCTACTGAATTAAGATCTGTTAGTGCGAGTAGACAGGAATCGGATCGACGGCGCAAACAAGCCGAGCAGCAGCTCGTTGAACTCAACGCTAAGCTTGCAGAAGTTGACCGTGCTAAGCAAGAGCTGGCTGAACGGGTTATCAAACTTCAGACGGAAGCTGAGACTATTTCCCAGCAGTTGGAGGCCTCTGAATTGAAAGCTTCTGCAGCGGTTAAAGCTTCTGCTACTTGTGAATCCCAGTTTACTGAATTGCAACAGCAATTGGAGGAAGAAACGAGACAGAAATTGGCGCTGAGCTCAAAACTCCGTGCTCTCGAGAGTGAAAAGGAGAGCTTGCATGATCAGTTGGAGGAAGAAGAAGAAGCTAAGCGCGCGCTTGATAAACAATTGGTTGCGTTGAATCTTCAGTTGGCGGAGGCTAAGAAGCGTGGAGATGAAGAGGCTGAAGCTGCGATAGTGCTTGAAGAGGCTAGGAAACGCTGCATGAAGGATATTGAAGCTCTGCAGAGACAAGTAGAAGAGCTTCAAGCTGCCAATGATAAATTGGATAAATCAAAGAAGAAAATTCAGGCGGAATTAGAAGACTCGACTATCGAATTGGAAGTCCAGAGATCTAAAGTTATTGAGCTGGAGAAAAAACAGAAAAACTTTGACAAAGTTTTGGCTGAAGAAAAGGCTGTTTCTGAGCAGTACGCCGAGCAACGTGATGCTGCTGAACGAGAAGCACGTGAGAAGGAAACTAAAGTGCTGTCGCTGACTCGCGAATTGGATGAGCTCAATGAAAAAGTTGAAGAGCTTGAACGGGGACGTCGCGGTCTTCAGGCTGAGCTTGATGAGCTGGTTAATAACCAGGGTACTGCTGATAAAAATGTTCATGAGCTGGAGAAAGCCAAGCGAGCACTTGAATCCCAGTTAGCAGAACAGCGCTCGCAAGTCGAGGAGCTCGAGGACGAGCTTCAGTTCACTGAAGACGCTAAGTTGCGTCTGGAAGTCAACATGCAGGCGCTGAGAACCCAATTCGAGCGGGATCTCCAGGCCAAAGAGGAGCAGGCTGAAGAAAAACGCAGAGGACTTGTTAAACAGTTGCGTGATATTGAAGCAGAGCTCGAAGATGAGAGGAAACAACGCGCAGCTGCTATTGCTGCTCGCAAAAAGCAGGAGGCTGATTACAAAGACGTTGAACAGCAGCTGGAGATGCATAATAAGGTCAAGGAAGACGCTCTGAAGCAGCTGAAGAAATTGCAGGTGCAGATTAAGGATTGCACTAGAGAAACAGAGGAGGCGCGTGCTGCTCGTGATGAGCTAGCGGCCAGTGCTAAAGAAACTGAGAAGAAGGTGAAGAGTCTTGAGGCTGATTTACTCCAGCTTACTGAAGATCTGGCTAGCAGCGAGCGTGCAAGGCGTACAGCTGAAAATGAACGGGATGAGCTCCAGGAAGAGGTCAATAATAATGCGAATAAGGGCACGCTGATGCTCGATGAAAAACGGCGGCTTGAGGCGAGAATCGCCACGCTGGAAGAGGAACTCGAGGAGGAGCAATCTAACAGCGAAATATTTGTTGACCGCGCGAGAAAAGGTCAGATCACGATAGAGCAGCTGACTACTGACTTGGCGACCGAGCGCTCGAGCACTCAGAAGCTTGAATCTTCAAGGATGTTGCTTGAGAGACAGAACAAGGAGTTGAAGGCGAAACTCGCGGAACTCGAGACGGCTCAACGTGCGAAAACCAAGGCTACTATTCAGGCTCTTGAGTCGAAGATCAGTAATTTGGATGAGCAGCTGGAGACTGAGGCTAAGGAACGGTTCGCTCAGCAGAAGATTAATAGGAAGTTGGACAAGAAGCTCAAGGAGTTGAGCTTGCAGCTCGAGGACGAGAGGAGAAACGCTGATCAGTTTAAGGAGCAAGTCGAAAAGGCTAATGCTCGTGTCAAGACTCTCAAGAGACAGTTGGATGAGACTGAGGAAGAGCTCAGCAGGCACAAGGTTCTCAAACGCAAGGCCCAAAGGGAAATGGACGAAATGATTGAGTCACATGAGAATTTGTCTCGTGAAGTTGCTAATCTTAAAAACAAGCTCAGGTAATTTTTATTTTTTTTTTTTTTTTTTTTTTTTTTTTTTTAACAATTGTAGGGAGTGATTAATGGAAAAAGACAATTTGATAAATTCGAGGGAGCTGATTCCCCCATAATTATTATATTATATTATATTATTATTATTTTTATTATAATTATAATTATTTTTATTTTTATTATTATAATATTATTATTATTATCTAAAGAATGAAAATAACCATCTTAAGTAGTAATTAAGACATTAATGTTTATATTATTTTATTACGCGTATGTATGAAAGCATCAACCGTATTCAAAAATAATTAATATTATCAAATTATTAAAAACTACAAATTTATTTGAAAATTACTTTCATTTTAAAAGGTCTTACGTACGTAAATTACTTTTTTTTTTTCTTCAAACATTTTTTTCAACGCATTGTTTTTTTTAAACAATCCAATAATGTACCAATGCATTTAATTATATGAGGTAAGGACTTGTATTAAAAAATAAATATTTTTTAATTGTACTTAATTTTTTTTTACGATTTTATCGTAACCTTTTGAAATGAAATTAAGCGCAACTTAATTGATTAAATTAAAAAAAAAAAAATCAAATCTTTTTATACAAAAATTTTTTTATAAAAATTTTGTCTTGATATGACTTTTTCAAAAAAAAAAAAAAACTGAACTTTACACGGAAAGAACAAGATGACACTGGATATCATCCTAGATTATACTCAGTGATATCTGATAAATATAAATATAGTTGTATGTATATTATACTTCGTATAAGATGCCATCGAGACGAGAAAAGATATGTTAAAAGAATTAAAAAAAAAAAAGAACGTGTACATAACTACTCTACTTATTGCTTTCTAACAAACTGCCGAGCGGTTTTAATGCAAATACGTGATTGATTTATTCAGTTTAATTATATCAAATTTAACTCAAAGTAACAAAATATTAAAATTGTTTAATTGATTTATAAGTTGATATAATAATTAATTGAATAATTAATTAAAAGTTAGAATGATTTGAGGATAAAACAATTGTAGGGAGTGATTAATGGAAAAAGACAATTTGATAAATTCGAGGGAGCTGATTCCCCCATAATTATTATATTATATTATATTATTATTATTTTTATTATAATTATAATTATTTTTATTTTTATTATTATAATATTATTATTATTATCTAAAGAATGAAAATAACCATCTTAAGTAGTAATTAAGACATTAATGTTTATATTATTTTATTACGCGTATGTATGAAAGCATCAACCGTATTCAAAAATAATTAATATTATCAAATTATTAAAAACTACAAATTTATTTGAAAATTACTTTCATTTTAAAAGGTCTTACGTACGTAAATTACTTTTTTTTTTTCTTCAAACATTTTTTTCAACGCATTGTTTTTTTTAAACAATCCAATAATGTACCAATGCATTTAATTATATGAGGTAAGGACTTGTATTAAAAAATAGATATTTTTTAATTGTACTTAATTTTTTTTTACGATTTTATCGTAACCTTTTGAAATGAAATTAAGCGCAACTTAATTGATTAAATTAAAAAAAAAAAAATCAAATCTTTTTATACAAAAATTTTTTTATAAAAATTTTGTCTTGATATGACTTTTTCAAAAAAAAAAAAAAACTGAACTTTACACGGAAAGAACAAGATGACACTGGATATCATCCTAGATTATACTCAGTGATATCTGTGGTGAAAAAAAATTTTTCAGATAGTAGCTAGTATAATCCAGATTATACTGAGTGATATCTGGATTATACTCGGTATAATCTGGGATAATATCTAGTGTAATCTTGTTTTTTTCGTGTACAAATTAATGTACATCAATAGTATATTTTTGAATGCACCTTTTTATAGTGGAGTAATTTTTTACAGACGAAATGCATTTATTAAAAATAGCCTTTAATACAATAGAAACAATTTAATTAAAAATTTTTGAGTTAAATATTAAAATACGCAATAAAATAAAAAAAATAGATTTCAAATGCGATATAAATATATATATATATATCCGAATAATTGTCAATTGTGTATATATAAGACTTTCGTTTAAATAAAAATTCAAATGTCATTATTAATTTATAATTATTATTAGTTATTGAATCGAACGGCTTCAATAATTATCTTTGACGTATATATAATTTTTTTTTTATATAAAAAATGCATGTATTATTTTAAATATGATTTATAATTAACGAAAATTGTCTCGACATTTGAATAAATAAAGGCACATTTACGAAAAAATATCATGGAAAAAATTGAAGTAAAATTTTGATACATTTTATAAATGGTACTATTGATTAATGATTATGAATATATAAGGGTTGATTGCATCTAGAATACATGAGGAGGAAACAATAAATAAATAATTAAAAAAAATATATGTTAAAATTTTTTATTAATTTCATTTTATTTTTTTTTAATTTAATGTGATGTTTGTGTTAATTAAAATTTCCATAATTTTTTTTTTATTTAAAATTAAGTTGAATTATCTCAAAAAAACCAAAACAACAGCTGTTAGATGCAAGTGAGGTGTCAGAGATTTTTATTGTGATTAAAATAATTGAAAGGAGTTTAGATTTATAATAGCAAAGTAAGTAGACAGTGAAATTAAATTAAATTACAATTTATATGTTGACAGAATAAATCTGACGTTTAAATTTTATCCATAGTCGGTTGTGTAGTTTGCAAGTTATCCAGCTGAGGTGACTAGAAAAAAAAATATATTTCAACATAACCTCGAAACTCGATTTTTTAATACGCACAAACACATGTGATAGATTCGGGTATTATTGAATTTGTTTAAAAACAATTAAGTTTAATAAACTGTAAAAAAATAAATTATTAAGGAATTTAATCATATTAAGTAAGTAATAATATATATTACTACATTTTTAATTATTTGTATGACATATTTAAAATAGTTGACATTTAATTTGTTTAAATTGCGGATATTTTAACAGCATATTTTTAAGAATTTTTTTGAAAGTAATATTTAAGAAAAATCTTTACGATAAAAAATATTTACTTATTATTAATAAAAAAAAATTGCACGTGTGATCTTTGAAAAAACAATTTTATGTTATGACACTGAAGTTGAGAGACGTCTGATAATTTTTAGAATTTTTTCAACAAGGAGGTTAAATCTTTTGACGTCGCTGAGCGTCTGCAGACTCACCCGGCTCTTCTGGCCCGCAAGACTAACAGACCGAAACTCAGTGTCCTGAAAAAGGTCAAATTACCCGAAATTGATGAAGCGACTGCTGCCAAAATCGAACAGCAGAAACACATGGCTTATACCGAGCTTCAGAAGCGGATCGAGCGCGAATCTCAATTGGCAATTGTCCAGCAGAAACTGGAAATGCGAAGAGCTTTGAAAGATAAAACTTTACCGAAACCTAAAGTTATTAATATATTAAAATACGCAATAAAATAAAAAAAATAGATTTCAAATGCGATATAAATATATATATATATATCCGAATAATTGTCAATTGTGTATATATAAGACTTTCGTTTAAATAAAAATTCAAATGTCATTATTAATTTATAATTATTATTAGTTATTGAATCGAACGGCTTCAATAATTATCTTTGACGTATATATAATTTTTTTTTTATATAAAAAATGCATGTATTATTTTAAATATGATTTATAATTAACGAAAATTGTCTCGACATTTGAATAAATAAAGGCACATTTACGAAAAAATATCATGGAAAAAATTGAAGTAAAATTTTGATACATTTTATAAATGGTACTATTGATTAATGATTATGAATATATAAGGGTTGATTGCATCTAGAATACATGAGGAGGAAACAATAAATAAATAATTAAAAAAAATATATGTTAAAATTTTTTATTAATTTCATTTTATTTTTTTTTAATTTAATGTGATGTTTGTGTTAATTAAAATTTCCATAATTTTTTTTTTATTTAAAATTAAGTTGAATTATCTCAAAAAAACCAAAACAACAGCTGTTAGATGCAAGTGAGGTGTCAGAGATTTTTATTGTGATTAAAATAATTGAAAGGAGTTTAGATTTATAATAGCAAAGTAAGTAGACAGTGAAATTAAATTAAATTACAATTTATATGTTGACAGAATAAATCTGACGTTTAAATTTTATCCATAGTCGGTTGTGTAGTTTGCAAGTTATCCAGCTGAGGTGACTAGAAAAAAAATATATTTCAACATAACCTCGAAACTCGATTTTTTAATACGCACAAACACATGTGATAGATTCGGGTATTATTGAATTTGTTTAAAAACAATTAAGTTTAATAAACTGTAAAAAAATAAATTATTAAGGAATTTAATCATATTAAGTAAGTAATAATATATATTACTACATTTTTAATTATTTGTATGACATATTTAAAATAGTTGACATTTAATTTGTTTAAATTGCGGATATTTTAACAGCATATTTTTAAGAATTTTTTTGAAAGTAATATTTAAGAAAAATCTTTACGATAAAAAATATTTACTTATTATTAATAAAAAAAAATTGCACGTGTGATCTTTGAAAAAACAATTTTATGTTATGACACTGAAGTTGAGAGACGTCTGATAATTTTTAGAATTTTTTCAACAAAAAAATTATAGCAAAAAAATTTTATTTAAAAATTTTATTTTTAGAAGCTGTGAAAAATTATAAATGACATTTTTATAAATAATTTTCTATGCCTAGTTCATTTTTCAAGAAAAATTAAAAAAAAAATTATCAGGTAAAATTAACTGCCTATTACGAGTATTAAGTATTCTTTCAGAGTACAATATTTTACAATAATTATTATGAAAATAAATTTAGCAGATATTTAATAATTTTTAGAATTTTTTTTAACAAATAAATTGTGACAAAAAAAAATTGACATTTAGAAATTTAAAAAAATTAAAAATCATTTTTTGGAACTAATTTTTTTGTTAAATAAAATTTAAAAATTCTCTAATGACTGCTAACTTTAATGTCATATCATTATAATAATATAAAAGAGTATTAACAACAACAGTATCAATTATTTTTAAAAGTATCAACGACTAATTTTTTATTATTATTTCACTATTAATTTAATTTCAGTATAATTTATTTTAAGGTCTGAAAAAATTAAAAAATAGTTTGACGTAACTCATTTTAATTTATTAAAATATTTTAATTTATTTTAGATAATAAATAAAAAATGTCGTCGTGGAAAAAAGCTGCCAAAACTGGCCAAAGGACCCATCTTGAGCGTCATCAGCCAGAAGAGCGTAAAAGACTGGGTCTTTTGGAAAAGAAAAAAGATTACAAATTGCGTGCTGATGATTACAATGAAAAGCAAGCGACTCTGAAGCTTTTACGTAAGCGAGCATTGAATAAAAACCCAGATGAGTTTTACTTTCACATGATAAATTCAAAGATGGACAAAGGTGTCCATAGAGAGAAGCAAAAAAAAGAAGATCACACATTGGAGCAGATTAAGTTGATGGAAACTCAGGACAGGAAGTACATCGCATACAAAAGACATTTGGAAGCGCGGCAAATTGAAAAACTTCAGAGCCAGTTGCATATGATCGACGTGGCCGATCAAACGCCAAATAAGCACATTTTTTTCGTCGACGACGACAAGGAGGTTAAATCTTTTGACGTCGCTGAGCGTCTGCAGACTCACCCGGCTCTTCTGGCCCGCAAGACTAACAGACCGAAACTCAGTGTCCTGAAAAAGGTCAAATTACCCGAAATTGATGAAGCGACTGCTGCCAAAATCGAACAGCAGAAACACATGGCTTATACCGAGCTTCAGAAGCGGATCGAGCGCGAATCTCAATTGGCAATTGTCCAGCAGAAACTGGAAATGCGAAGAGCTTTGAAAGATAAAACTTTACCGAAACCTAAAGTTATTAAGCAAGGCTCCAAAACATCGGCTCCTGTTTACAAATGGGCATTGCAGCGTAAACGATAATTTATTTTAGCTGATTTATATTTTTGTAAATAAAGTATATTCATTAAATATATACTTATCATTTTTTTAATTCAAGGTAATTCTTTTTTTTTTTCTAATCGTAAATAATTGTTATACTTTTTTTTTTAATTAAGGTAGTATTATTACAGATACCACTCAAGCCTTAGTAGATTCTTAAAAATAAAAAAAAATTTTTTTTAATTTTTAATTTTTAATTTAAAAATTAAAAAAAAAATGGAACGTGCAAAAATGCAAAAAAAAATTTTTTTTCAAACTAAAAATTTTTTTGGACTTAAAAAAATTATTAGAATTTTTATTATATGCCCTTATGACATCTGGAACGCAAAAAAAAACTGAGACAAGCAAAAAAAAATTTTTTTTGACTTAAAAAAAAAATAATAGAATTTTTATTGTACGCCCTTGTGGTTCCTGGGTGCCATAAAAACGTATATAATAATTTTATACGCCCTTATGGCATCTGTAATGCGATATATTATTTCTGATTCTCTGCAGCCCTTAAAAAATTTAATTGGTTTCTTATCTTATTATAATGTTCTAGTGTATAAAAAATCTCATTAAATTGCAAACGAAAATTCTATAACCGAGTGTTATATTATCTATTACTTCGGAGGATTTTCAGAAGTAATTTTGCAAGAAGTTGCTTCAGAAGGTTTCGCAGTACTCATCGGTGCAGTCGCTGGCTTGGTTTTATTTGGGATTGATTTAGTTGTCATCATCGTCGAAGTAGCCGGTCTAGTTACATTTGGCTTTGTTTTAGATGTCAATCTTGTGACTATTGGACTCGTTGATTTAGTTTCAGCAGAAGCTGGTTTTGATGAACCAACAGTTGATTGTGGTTTTGAAGCCATTGGACTTGGTGAAGGCATTAGCGCGGTTTGTATTTTCTGGCTTGATGAACGACTTGTAGAACTTTGGGGGCGATATGTTGTAGACTTGACTATTATTGCCGAATTCATCGGCATTCCCATGTTCATTTCAGGCAGAAGAGTTGAGATACTAATACAGGTATAAGTTAAAATCCATCGGTGATTTTGTGTCATAAAATCCAGTCTTGGACAGACAGTTATTGATCGAGAAAAAATGTTTAGCTCCAAAATATTCAAGCAAACTTTTGAAGATAAGCTTCCAGGAATTAATGAACACATTTTAAATGGCATGTAATCTGAAAAAAAAATTATTAGCTCAAAAAATATTCATTAACTCAATTGAAAATTAGTCACAACTTTTTTTTTAATTTTTCATTTTTTTATGTATTAAAAAAAATATATCAAAATTTTCAAAAAAAAATTTCGTTCCAAAAAATCAAAATTAAATTACCAAAAAAAATATCTATGTCAAGTTCGACTGAAATAATAAATTATTTAATATTGATATCTTAAATAAGTCTTACTTAATACATAAAATTGGATTATTAAATCAATACTTCATAAAATCATTTATTATTTATTTTACTTAAATGATTAATAAATAATTGTACTATTTAGAAATTGCAAAATATTTTCATTTAAATAAAAAAATTTATTATACACTCAGAAAAAAATACAGAAAAGTAAATTTTTGTAAATTTCCAATAATATAATTTTTGTTTTACTTACTTGTAACTGTCATTGAGCTGAGAATATTTCCGTCAATAGTAAGATCGATGTTCAGGCCATTTCTTTGATACATAATATTGGCACACACTAAAAAATAGTCAACAATAACATAAATAAATGTATTATAGATTTAATGACTTATATTCAGTTTTGAAGATTTCTTAAAATATTGCTTTCACGACTAGCTCAAAGAAGAAATGGTTAATTTCTCGAAATGTTTTTTTATTGTTCCAATATTACCATACTACTCACCTTTACGATTCATCATATGAAAAAGCATGAAAGCCGTTTCACAACAACTGCATGATACTTCAGTCATACACGAACAAGCTCTTTCATTAAATACTCTAGATCTTGTAAAAAATAAATTCCTACTAATATTTCTGCGATTTAAAAATTTCTGCCTCGAACTTAAAATCCCGACCTGATTAGTACCTCCATTTGTTATTAAATAAACGTTAATTAAAAACACTGTAAGAAGTATATTGGAAAACATTCTATCACACTTTTTACTGTTAAAAAAATCAAGAAAAGAAATAAAATAAATGTCACATTGACAGAGAGGTGTTTCATCGGAAATAGCAATTCAAAAACTAAATTTTTGCCAGCTCGCTGATTGTCGCTAGGAAGTAATAATTGATGCGACACTTCGAGTACCGGGAAAATAATTGTTTTATTTGGGAAACAGGTAGTGAAAGTAGCTACGGTCATTACACACATTATTCATTTCAGTATAATAATTATTATTACAATTCAATCACTTTAAATACTGTAATATTAATTTGTCTGATCGTGCATACGACTCACGAGATCACGAATTATCGAGAAAATTTCATCAGGCCAATAATGATTCACTTGCTAAAATATCAATAGATACAATTATTTCTTATTTTTTCATTGACAAATTTTATTATCAGCTTCTTTGGCTTGATATAACAGAAATTAAAATTTTTGATCACTTTATTAAATATAAATTGAAAAAATTTTAAAAGTTTCATTCACGCTAAGCAAAATGATCTTTTACAAATTCGATTATTATTTTCTTCACATCGCTTCATTTGTCGACGCGCTCTGGGATACTGCAACAAAACTGGAGAAATTTTTAGTAATGAGAGACGTTATTTCTTCATGGATTTGTGAAAATGGTCTAGTGTAGTTTTTAATAATAAAAAAGTGTTGTAAAATATTGATTTTTATTTTTTTTAACAAAATTTTTAATAAATTATTATTTATATTAATTTATGCTGACTATATTACTCAAAGATATTCATCGTCGTCGTCATCATCTTCATCGTCTTCTTCATCGTCGTCATCACTATCATTGTCAGCATTGGTGTTATTATTCCCGCTATCGTCGCTATAATCGTCACCTTGGTTGTCTTCTGGTGAATCAGGTAAAAACTCCAGTTGTCCTAATCCCGTACCGTCTTCAGGTCTTACTATAGCGACACCATTAGCGCCCATTCTTATGCAATCTAGGCCAGCCTGCAATTTTCATTTGAATTTATGATTGCGCAGTTGAAATAAAATTTAAACATCATATTACACAGTAAAAAATTTTGCGTAAAAAAATTTTGTGTTAAAAATTTTTGTGTTAAATATTTAACACTTTTTTGTGTTAATTTAACACAATAAATGTTAAATTTACACATAAAAGTGTTAAATATTTAACACAGAATTTTTTTACGCAATGACGCAAAATATTTTATCATATAAAAAATTAAATAGTTATTTAAAAATAATATTTATCCACTGTATTTTTTAAAAATACTATCGTATTTATTATTACTCTAGTTTATATTTTTTTTTATAGTTAATTATTAATTTTTCAGTTGAATTCTTTTATCTACGAAAATCGAGATACGTGGTTGCGTTAGAAAACCCTCGATTTGTACTTTAACTTAATTTTTCATTAGGATAATACGCTTAATTTTCCTGAACAGGAGCGAAATCACCTTTTAAAAAATACATTAAAAAAAAATCTTTAAATTTTTAATTGTATTTCAAATAAACAGCAAATTTATAATTGAATTTAATTAGCTTATAATTTAAAAAATGTAGATTACAAATGAGCAATCGATTATCTATAAAATACCAAAATTTTCTTCAAAACTTCGAGCGCAATTTATTTTTTTAAGTTTTATGAAAATCGATTCTATTTTTTTTTCAGTTAGGCATTTAAAAAATTATTTATTCATTTATTAAAATATTAATTGAAGGAAAAAAATTATTTTAAATTCAGATTTTGTAATAAAAAACACAAATTTTTTTTTGAAAATTTTTGGGCGGCAAAATTATTTTTAAAAAAATAATTATTTAAATTTTTCTTCAATTTTTTATAAAAATATAAATAATTACAATTTTTATTTTTTTTTTGATATTGTAGAATATCGCAAGCAAATTAAGCTTCATAATTAATAAAAATAATGACGGAAGTTTACCTTAACGAGCGTAGTGTCATCGAACCTTCCCTCCATGCTGACGCACATATGTACATTTCGTCCTTGAAAGTAAATATTATAAAACCTAACGCAAGCCCTGACGAGAGGAATTCTAGGAAACGGAACACAAATAGGCCGCGGATTTTTGCCGGATACGCTCCTCGTGTAGAGGACCCGGTCATTGAGCATTACTTTTGCCGTAAAACTGAATTCGTCCGGTTCATAAATAACTTCAACACAGGCTTTTTGTTTCCATCTGTCGTACAATAACTTTGAGCAACAAGAGCACACACCGCCGCCGCATTTACACGCTCTTTCTTTATTTTCAGTGGTATTGTTATTAACAATATTATTATTAATCGTAGAAACTCCAGAAGTATTGTTAAAATTAACCGCGCTGGCTTGCTTTGAATAATTAGTTATTGCAATTAAATTCTGCGAGCCATCCAGTGATTTTTTTATTACCACAGAATTATCTGAATTTTTAATTAACGATAAATTAATAATAATTGTCGAAAGTAAATAGTAAAAGTATCGAGCCATTGGAATTACAGATTTAATTTATAATAAATTAATAAACTAAAGCGCGAATTTTATTAAATTACTAATCGGTGAAGAGTCAAGTGGTTTCATCGACGAACGGCTCACGACTGTTCTCCAAGAGATGATGGCCTCATTTTACAAAAGGAGAAATTTAGGTTCATTATATATAAAATAAAATAAAATAAAACAACTCATTATTTGCTCACCTTGTGTATATACAGATAGTTAACACTTTTCACTTCAATTGTTTGATTATAATTAATACAAACATAAATAAAATATAAAAGATGAGAAGAAAAGTTTAAAAGAAAACGAAGAAAAGTTCTTTGTATTTTTTTAACATAAATAAATAAATAAATAAATAGATATTCTTTTTTTTTAATTAATTAATTTATTTATTATTATTAATTTATTATTAATTTTTGCTATTAATTAAGTTATATTTCTTCTTATTTAAAATTATTTATTAAAATATTAGTAATAATAATATTTATGCAATAAATCATTAATTTCACACTAAAAATAAAAAATAAAATTATTATTAACATTTAAAATGATCTTACCAGTGACACGTTGTTTCATAACTTCATTGTCATTAATAATCAGCCGGAAATCCATAGCAAATTCTTCGGGAACCATTGTGATATTCGAGCAAGCTTTTTGGTCAAAATTAAAAAATTCTAAATTAACACCAGCGCAGCACCCACATGTCAAATTACTGCAGCTGCATCCATTAGCGCTGCGTGATACATATCTTAAAGGTGAATCTGGAAATCTTTCTGTATCGTCGAGTTCTAATTCATAGGGCTTACGACTTTCCAAATCATAATAAATTGATTTCTTCGGCATTAATACTGAAAAAAAATAATTAAAATATTTACGAGAAGAAAATTAATTATAAATGATTATTACAATAAATACTTACACGGAAACTTTTTAGTCGACGGCGTAATCGTTGCGTTAGATTGTGATTGAACGGAGTCGGGAAATAAAAACACTGTTATCAATAAAAAAGATAAACCACTCAAATAAAAATGAAACAATTTTGAGGTAAACATTATGAAAGAATAAAAATAAATAAAAAAAGTAAAGCTAAAAGCGTTTATTTTAAAACAACAGATGAGTGGAAGTTCAGTCAAGTGTATGATAAGCTTACGAGTGCTTGAAAAGTACTGCCGCTTACCCTGTTATGTACCGTTCGAGAGGTAATTTTATAGGGAGGATGGTACTCACACATTAATATACACACTCCCTATGCAAAATAATAAAAATAATAAAAAAAAAATGAATAACTTTCCAGAGAAAGTTTTGCAAACCGCTCTTTTAACTACGAATGCTTGTGGTCTTGCTGATTTATCCTCTTGATGACACACATACATAACAATGCTAGTATTTATATATGATATTAATTTTTTAGACAGTATTCAAATCATAATAGTAAGAATGACTTTAAATTATTAGTTAATTATATTTGCAATTCTTTTCTTCTTTTTTCTTCAGTAATTTATTATTTGTCTAATGCAAGTTCAAGTTTATTGCTTGAGTTTTATTGTCTAGTGTAGTAAATTACATTTATTATCTTTGTTAGAAATTTATTATAATCTTTATTGTCTCTAATGTAAATTTATTTTATTTTGATTATCTTTTAAATGCATTTTCCTTTTTATTAATTTTGAATAAAAAAATAAATTTTTTTTTTTTTAAAAAAAATTATTTTTAGATAAAAAAATTTTAAGACGACAATTCTTGTAAAAATTTTATAAATCTAATTTTTTTTATAAAATTAATTTGTTAAATTTTTTTTTCAATTGCAAAAATTTTTAAACTTATGTGAAGAATTCTGATAAATTAATTTACCATCAAAAATTCTATTTTAAATAGTATTTTAATTAAATTAAAAAAATGTGATGATAATGCTTTTTGATTTTTTAATTTTCATTTTTAGTAAAAAAAAATCCATACAAAAATTAATCATTGCTTTTATTTTATTACTTAAATACATTAAATAATTACATAAATAATTAAATAAATAAATACATGAATTATTTTACAAGAGTTTAGTAATTAAAATATGGCTGACCTATAACTCGTTGCACTTTAAATAATTAAAAACTACCCAAATAATAAATTTCCTTGATACCTTCGGTACCAAAAACCCCCAATTAATTTTTCTACTAAAGTCCGGTGGTAAAATAATTTCAATCTACAACACAAAAAAAATTTCAATAAATTTACAGCCTCATAACTTTGCTTTGTCTTCCACGCCTGCTAATTTTTCTGTTTAAAATATCAGTAATGCTGTATTGGTCATTGTTAGAAGCTTCAGTAGTGGAGACATTTTTGTTTTTCTTCTTCTTCTTCTTCTTATCAGCTTCATCATCATCATCGTCGCCAATAATTTCGGACATCAAGCTGGCCTCTTCCTCATCATCATCATCATCGTCATCATCGTCATCGAGTAAATCTTCATCACTGACTTCTTCGTGGTCATCATCAGTCGGCCGTTTGATGTCACCTTCGGTTGAAGAGGCGTCAAGCTTGTCATTATCATCTTCATCTTCATCTTCATTAGCTTCGGTTTCTTCTTCCTCATCATCGTCGCCAGTTATAGCTTCAGTGAGCAAATCTTCGTCGTCTTCATCATCATCCTCAATATCTTCGGCGTCGTCATCGTTTTCACTGTCAGCAGTGTGAGAATCAGCGCTGGGAACAGGATCGGGCTTCGCAGGCTTGGCTAAAGGTTTCTTCACGTCGTTTTTTATCGCATTAACGCTGCTTGAAGTGATGCTAGTCTTCTTGTCAGTAACTCCGACAATTATTTTTTTAATCACCGGCACTTTTTGCACTTTGACAACTTGTTTGTTGTCATCAGACGCGGCAGCTTCAAGTACTGCTGCTGTCTTGTTAGACTCACTCATTTCAGAGACGTCTGTACTGGATTCTACCTCCAAAGCTACGGAAGATTCGGTGATAGCCGAATTTTCAGTAGTTTCTTCCTCCGCGACTTCAGTTCCATTTTTCAAAGAAACCTCCGTTGAACTTTCGGCGCTGAAACCAACTGGACCGACTATTTCAACTACCGGCGCTTCAGTGGTCGAAGTTTCGGCTTGAACTTTAGGACCTTTAGTCGTCGGATGAGCTACAATCGGTCTAGGAGTTGGTTTGTTGATAATCGGAACAGTAAGAGGCGACGGAGCTGCAGTCGCGGGTTTCTTCTTCTCAGTCTCGTCATCTCCGGTTATTATGTCAAGAAAAGCATCCAGGCCTAATGAATAATCATCGTCATCATCATCTTCTTCTTCTTCTTCTTCTTCCTCAGCTGGTTGAATGGAACCTGCTACCGCGGTGTTTTTAGACGGCAGTTGGTTTATGTCTTTTTTGTTGTCGGTTTCGTCATCGTCGTCGGAAAATAACCAATCGATGTCATCGTCGTCATCTTCTTCTTCTGTCTCCGTTAATGCTGCTGGAGGGAAAGCTTCCGCAGGACGTAATTTTAAACCCTCGGGACTGAAACTGAAAAAAGTTTGGTATTTTTTATTTTTAAATTAAAACCAGGGGATTTTATTTTATTAGTGTAATAATTATTGACTTTTTAATCAAAAATAGGATTTGTAACGAAATTTTTATGAATTAAAATTAATAATTATGTAATTTATTTTTTTTAAGTGAAATTGAAAAAATTAATTACTTTTTTTTGATCAGTCAATTTTAATAATTTTTTTACAAAACAATATTAATTAATTTAAAAAAAAAATAAATAAATAAAAAAATTTTTTTTAAATAAAAAAAAAATAAATAAAATTAGAATTAATTTTTGTAAAATAAGTATGTAATTTTTTGAGTATAATTTATTGAAATAATTATAATTTTTATTTTTTTAAAATAATTATTATAATATTAAAAAAAATTGACTTTAAAAAAAAAATAGTCAATAATTATTTATTCAAAAAAATAAAAATTATGAAGTATTTTTTTTTATAAATTAATTAATAATAAATACCTGAAACAGCTAACACGAAGTGATGCTTCAACTTCATAACTTGATTGTAATTCTAAACCGAGACATGCTTTGAAATTATTATCTGACTCTCGTTGAATTGAGTATATTCTTCCGCAAAATTTAGAGAAACCACCAGGCATCGGTACGCAAATTGTTTGAGGTTTTTTACCTATAATGTAATAATAATTATTATTTTCCATGAATAATATAATTTTTTTTTTTTAAGTATATCAAAAAATTAGAATAATTACCATTAACAACGGTGCTTGACAAAAGATTATCACCGAAACTCAACTGAAGTTCCAAATTATCTTTTTCAAAGTACCTTATAGAGGCGCAGCCTGAAATATAAAAAAAAAATATTTTTAAAATATAGATATAATCTTAGAGTGTCTAAGTTGATGGCTCAACTTTTTTATTTAACTCCTAACGGTAAAAATAATTCCGTTTCCTATTAGCCCATTAGCTAACTGTTTTTTAATACGACTCTCAAATAAAGAAATCGCGGCTCTACTCATCATAATAATTATTTTCATTTGTATAAAAATAATTTCAATTCTTTAATAGGATTTAGAATTTTATACAATGCTTTTACCGTTAAAATTTTTTAAGATATTAGAAAGTTTTACTAAAAAATATTTATTTTATCAATACAAAGCGTTTATTCTTTTTATTTTTTCAATTTTCTATTTAAATAGCAAATTACACTGAGAAAGTAAGATATCTATTCAAACTCGTAAATTTTTATTTTACAATGAATATTGAGCTAGAAATAATCTTTAAATTTTCAAGAATAAAATTAATTTTTTAATGACAAAAAAATTTTTAAAAAAAATCAAAAATTTCAATTACAGCACACTAAAAATATCAAAAAAATTTTTAAAGGCTAATTTGGCTAAATTTTTAATTTTTAATAATTAAATCCAAAGTTAAATTTAATAAATTCTAAAAATATTAATTTTTTTAATAAAAAATGAGCGATATATGCAATTTCTTCTTTAAAACATAAATAATAAATTTTTTACCAAAAACATGATTCAATAAAAAATAAAAATCATATCTGGTCTTTAAAATTAATTTTTTAATAACCAAAAAATTTTTTTCAAAAATAAAAAATTAAAAAATTTCGCTTACTGTCCATAAAAAATATAAAAATAATTTTTAAAGTCGAATTTGGCTAAATTTTGATTTTTTAATAATTAAATCCAAAGTAAAATTGAATAAATAATTTTATAAATTGTAAATATATTAATTTTTAAATAAAAAATGAGCGATAGATGCAATTTCTTCTTTAAAACATAAATAATTTTCTACCAAAAACTTGATTTAATAAAAAAAAAAAAAAAAAATCATACCTGGTCCTTTAAGCGCTACAACAGGAATATGAAAATCGCGACAACATTGACAAACATCATTATCACATTTACAATATTTATTAAGACTTTCAGTGGCTTGCTTGAGTGACATAATCGACACGCCCAAATT
Source organism: Cotesia vestalis (assembly GCA_000956155.1). Lineage (NCBI taxonomy): Eukaryota > Metazoa > Arthropoda > Insecta > Hymenoptera > Braconidae > Cotesia > Cotesia vestalis. Next base: position 4,873 of record JZSA01003698.1, on the reverse strand, counting down.
TCCTTGTTTCACCCTTCCTTCAGCAGCTCTGGCGACTCTTCTGAGACTCGTAGCTTCATCTCGATCTAAAATCAATCTCCTCAATAAAAATAACTCTTTGCTTCATACTACTCTTTCAGTATTTGCAACAAATAATTGAAATTAAAAATCTAAGCATAAAAACTTACCGATAACTCTTCCGTAAGCCGCAAAAGCTATCAATAAAAAAATTAGCAGCAACTCAAACACCGTGGACAACCGCATTGTTATCTTATTTTATCTTCTGAAACAACAAAATAAATATAAAAACTAATAACACCGGGTGTTCTAACTTCTGACAAACAAGAATGCAAAATGAGAACAAGAAGAATAGTTAGCATAGAAAATTCACGGTCTAGCGAGTTAAATAGTTTGAATTTGAATAGCAGAAAGATAAAAAGATCCTGATAGTTATGGAGCGAATAACAATGAAGATTATTTCAAGCAAATTTAAATTTATTATTATTATATTTTAACTGTTTTTTTAAAAGCTCTTATGTCTGAATAAATGACACAGTGTCACAGTAACAAAACTAAATCTCTATTTCTTCATTAGATTTTACTCTACTCTATACATATATAAATTTCTTGAGTACAAAACTCAACAGGTTGGCCTACATCACGGTCACGGTCAAAGCCACTAGCTCAGTTACGACTTTAAAACATTCTGTCCTCATACATCACGCTTATGGTGCTACTTGTCCAATTTAATTGCCATTATTATTATTATCTAACTAAAAATGGTCAGTTGTTATTTATTGCACAAACAGTTATCTATTTCTTCTTTAATTTCCGGGCACTTTGCTCTAAAAACCAATCAAATTTAAACTCTATCTTCAAATTTTCAAAGAAAGAAGCTAACATTACATCCGAAGAAGAAGAAGAAGAACAAGTTAAAAAAAAAAATAATAACAAAACTTACATGTAATAATTGAACTTTAATCGATCAAGCTTGGAAGAAAAAAATATTAACACTTGGTCGTGTATCCTCTCGGTTAAAACTCTTTTAAAACTGTTAATCTTACGAAGTCGAATACTCAACTGAAGATGCCACCCGGCTCCCCTCCCCCTGGTAAGGTTGCTCTAAAAGTCGGTCAAGCCACCTCCACTGGACAAATACCATTACTTACCGTATTTAATTATTAAGCATTCTAATGTTATGTGCTTCTAGGTAATATAAATAAGACTTGAGGCCTTAGAGTTCGAAGCGCGGAAGCGAGAAAGGACTCCCGGCTGTCGATTGCTGACTTGTATATTTAATTGTTTAGAAGTTGAAGTATTGAATGGAGCCTGAACTGATTAATTTGTCATTATGCTGGACAATGATGGACATAAAGATTGAGTTCGATGCAATGGTATGCTAATAAAAATTTTATCGCTGCATTAGTAATACATTCACTGTTATTTTTGTACCAAATTTTTTTGAGATTACTCAGTAAAAAATTTTGCGTCAAAAAATTTTGTGTTACATATTTAACACTTTTTTTTGTTTAAAATTTTTGTGTTAAACATTTAACACTTTTTTGTTAAATAATTAACACTTTTCTGTGTTAAAAATTTTTGTGTTAAATATTTAACACTTTTTTGTGTTAAAAATTTTTGTGATAAATATTTAACACTTTTTTGTGTTAATTAAACACAGTAAATTTTAAATTTACACATAAAAGTGTTAAAAATTTAACACAAAAATTTTTAACACAAATTTGTTTGACGCAAAATTTTTTACACTGTACTGATTCGGGTTCGAGTCCGCTGAAGTGAAGATTATGTTAAAAAAAAAAAAAAAAATTTTTTTTATGGACAGGTACCGTATAATGGGATGGATATAAACTGATATTTGAAAATAGTTATAGTAGAATGGATTTAGTGTTTTATTTGGAGAGGCACACATCGTCTACTACCTTTCTCTGGTCAGTGGGTCGAAGAAAGTAGTGGCCCGAAGCGGTTTACCTTGGCTAATAATCTTTTATCGTACGCCGGAATCCAGTATAAGGAAAAGTATTGTCCTTCCGTTTTAACTTTGTAATTATTTATGTATATATGTATCGACGTGCTGTTGTTATGATAGCAATGAAAATCAAGATGATGATCGCGATGCATATTTTTGGTATTACGATTTCTTAATTGAATCAGGTTTTGTTATTTATAAATATCAATATAAATCACTTTTACCTCTACTCACTTGTCGAATAAAATTACTTTTAAAAAATGAAATGTTTATAAATTTAAATGAGTTTTTTTTTTATTAAAAATTCGAATGTGAGCACTGACGTAAAAGAAAATATTTAAATATGAAGTTCATTAAACTTTAAAAACTCGGAGAAATTTTTTTTTTTTTTTAGCAAAATTAAGTAATTAAATTACAAGAAGAATAAAAAAAAAACAAAACAAACAGACGTTAATTGATTTCTTGGTTTACTGGCTAATAAAAAATTTTAATCAAGACAAAACCTTGGGCATTTATTTTTTACCGGCATTCTAGAATACTCTATTAAGAAAACTTGACCATTAAAATAATAATAATAGTGAGTGTTAATTGGAAATAACTGTCTGCTAGTTGTCTCGAGTAATTAACGATAGGGGTTGATGTTTTTTATTTAAATTATTTAATTAGATATAATAATTATAACAAAACTATTAATTTCTTCAATAGTAATTTTTTTACATTAAAAAAATTCGTGCAATAATTTTTTTTTTAAATAGTAGTAATTTTTTAAATTTCTTCTTTTAAAATTGATGAAAAAATAACGAGTTTTAATTCAACAATTGCAAATTAAAAAACAAATTTGCACTGTTATTATTCTAGTCTGTTTAGTCTCAATCAAGCATCTACTCCGTAAAATAAAGAACAAATTTATTTAATATTTTTTATTATTTTAAACATCAAGAGTCAACAATTTTTGTTTGACGGACAACCAGGTTAATGCATCAAGTATTTTTCCCCAGTAATGTATTTATTTGCACTTAAAACAAGTTATTCGCAGCTTCTGGAAACACCTAAAGTATAATTTGTTTATAATTGAAAATTACAGTGGTTAAATATTGAAAAAATTTTATTTATAAATTTCTTAATGACAATTTAAAGAAAAGATAAAAATTATAGTAAAAATAAATTCTTATATAAACGTAGGAGTGTGTTGGGTCGAGACAACTGGTACCGGGTTCACCAGAAGAGGGTCACCCGGTAACCTACATGAGGTTCCTTGCCCGTAGCCTCCAATCCCTCTGCTTAAACTTGAAAATAATCCTCATCCAATGACGTACTCTCTCCAGCAGTTGTCCACCAATAAAAATAAGGCATCTCATGTGTACAGACATCCAACACCTGAATATCTTCTGGTGTAGAGTGTGGAGTCGCCAGCTCGTAGCTGACACACACACATGCACACCACACATGCACACCGGACATGACAACATACAGTGTCAATTCAGTAGAAGATTCCTTATACACACTGACATTAAAAATTAAAATAATCCAAATCCTCCCCACTATTATTTAAAGTAAAACCCGTAACTTATTAAATATAACTCAATTACAATTATTAATTACAGTCCCGAAGCGCCTCTTGGTAAATAAAATAATAATAAACATTTCTTCTCTTTTCTTCTCTCCCAGACCCAGAAACTCTTCTCCGGATGGGTGTTTAACGCTGGGCCAGTTAAATGTTAATGTATTTTCACCATTTCCTTGTCATTAAACACTTATTCTGACAGTTGTCTCTGGTTCTGGGTCCGTTTGGTTGGTGGGCGCTCACCAGGAGTGGCGCCGATCCTTGACGGTTATTTGTACCTCTTTCTACCTTCTACCTTCTACCTTATACCTCATACCTGGCTACCTTCTCTTCTCTACTCTTGATTCTCTCGAGAGACTCAAGAGAAGTCTGTCTGAGTTCTGGGCCGTGTTGCTGGCTGGCTGGCTGACTGACTGCCTGACAGTGTTGTGAATTATAAGACTCTTAACTCTTAGCATCTAATCGCGTGTGTCCCAACTTTTTTTAACTATTAAGATCACCAAAATATGGCCATCAAATTATTGATAATTATTTCTTGTGCTATCGTCGCTGTATCGTCTGCTGGAATACTCGGTAAGAAAAACTTATTAAAATTAGACTACCCACCCCCAAAAATTACCTGAAAATTTTTGAAGATTATTTTTAATAAATTTCTCAATACCTAAATTATTTTTTTTTTTTTTTTTTTTTTTAATTTTTGAACACACAGAAACACTTCTGTCATGGGACCTACACGAAACAGAAGGAAGATCATCGATGCCTCAATCAAAGTGTCTTTGCCAAACATCCGGTTGTTTGTGTTGCGTCGATCTTAATTTAACGTCAACGATCGATCTTGGTGGCCCGGCTTGTGTAAATATTAGGCAAAAAGAAGACAACGTATCGTTGAATTTAAATTACGGTGACAATCCAGTACACAATGCAACCATAAAGATAGGTCACTATCAAAAATTTATAATTAAATAATTAATAATTATTGTTATTGTTATTTTTTATACGTGACACAATGTAGACTAATGTAATTTGTTGTATTATTTGAACAGCGGACGCGGCTAACAAACCGACCTGCATGAATCTACTTTCGGATTTGGCCCAGTTGTGCGCCAAGTTTACGTCAATCAAGCGACACGACCAATCAGATTACGATGGCTGTTTGGTTATTGAACCAGCATTGATGCGATCCCCACAGGCGACTTATCACGTCGGTTGCTTTAATTTTAACCACAATGTTAAGCAAATTCAGACTCCTCCAGAAAGGTAACTCTAAATTATATTTTATTTAAATATACACGAAAAAAACAAGATGACACTGGATATCATCCCAGATTATACTCAGTGATATC